>VICI01000390.1:0-40447 GCA_019593645.1 Akabosia matsudoensis | reverse complement strand
CGGCCAAAACTAGCCTTTTACGGCCATAACTAGCCCCGCCAAAACTAGCCGTAAAACGGCTAGTTTTGGCCGTCTGGACCTCACTGACAGATCAGTTTTATTCCACATTATTGATCAGATCATCATCATTAATCATTATTATAATGGATCTGACGAACAACTTTTCCAGCAACGACTTGTCGCGGAGGGCAAAAATAAGAGTTCGCACAGCCACAGTACTTCCGTTAAATGTGCATTGACATCTGGGAAGAGCAAATGAACTTGGCATAGGAGCATCCTGTATTTACGGTTTAGACAATCATGATGATACCGATTAGTATGATAGTTTTGATCAATAAATATAATTTGAAAAATGGTGTATTAAACGATATGACGTTCTTCTCATATACTTCTTTCATCCATCGGCATTTGAATTTTAGAAACCCGTCTTTTGATGTACTGACTAAGTATCTTGCTTGATGTTTTCGTTTAGCATCTCGGACAGGCCTTAGTGTCGAACTAAAAAATATTTCAAACATTTGTGCTGTGCAGTTTGCAGGTTTCCCCGAAATCCGACAATTTTAAATGGCTCATGATATGTATATTGTAGTTTTAACCAATTTATGTTAAGAGCTATATGCTAGTAAGGCTTCCTTGATCTTTGGAATGACCTCTTAGAAATAAGAATGAGTCACACCTATCTGGCTTCATAACTAATTAACATACCATTTCTAATTCGCAGATGCAATACAATCAATCATTTCATATTGTCCTTATATTTGCACATAAGCCGAATGATCCTCCATGTTAAACAGTTTTAAAGCACATTATTCAAAGGTGTATTAGAAAATACTATACAAGTATCTGCGATGTGATTGGTATCCAACATCGCAATAATATTACATCTTCGAGCGAGTAGTGTTTATGCGAAATGTAATATCCTTGTCTTACACACCACAAAGATTTTGATTTTAATAAAAAACCAATTACTACCATACCTTTATCTCATTTACCTTTGCTGTGGTCGATAAGTCGGTGATAGGTTAGACAGATCCAGTTTAGTCGATAGAAATCCATACAACAGCGCAGCACACCAGTTTAGTTGGCACAATTACCGTTTGTCAACCCTATTTTCCCCTGAAAACGTTGTTAATCATAATTAGAAACCTTGATTCGGATCTTCTCAAGCACATATAGGTATTTTGGCGTCTTACTATATTGCAATAACATCAGTTTGGTAAATCCAGATATTAAAACTTGGTGTTTTTTTTACAGCCATGCCCTTCTCATTCATGAGGAGGCTAAGTGTACAGCCCGAGGAAAGTGGGAATGAGCAAGAAAGTGAAAGCATATTCGCACTTGATCCGGATGGACCAGTGATGCCCTTGAGCTTGTCGAAGTCACCTTCTTCTAATCAACTAGCTCTTGTGCCCACCCAGTCTTTCATTGAATATGGAGAATCTTCAGAAACAAGCTATTTGCGGAAGTTATCAATCAGCTCGTTCAAGTCAACATCTTCAGTTTCCTCTACCTGCTCTGCTCCTGGTGGTATCACGAGCCTGAGGGGACCGGATAATTACGCTCATTCATTTGGAAAACAAGAGTCCCTTGATATGCCTTTGGTTCCAATGTCCAGGAGAGTAATGACATCCCGACCTTCATTCATCTCACTGTGCTCGATTGTTTCTGAAACGTCCGACATTCCCCAGAAATTTTTACCTGCACCCCTGCAAGTTGAGCTGGACTTACTGCAAAGATCAGGAATCGAAGGAGACGAGCCCAAATGTCGCTCGCATCTACCCATACTTCGTTGTGCTTCGGATTACGATATAAACCAAATAGAAATTACCACAGATGGACAACCACAAGCATTTTATTGTCAGAAGGGCAAAAAGGGAATGATAAGTGGTATCAAACACCTGCCCAATAGAATGCGCAAAATGTCCACCGAAAAAAACCGCTTTGATATTTATTCCATTTCAGACGAAACTCGGGAACAGCTTAAGCAATTGTATGTGTATTAATTTTAAAATTACCTGAATAGGTGCAACTTAAGTCACGGGCTAATGTTGTATTGTGTAAATTACGGAGGCTAATGACGATGCAATAAAGACAGGCCAACTGGTTCACACGAAAACATTTATTTTATTTTCCTTTGGCAATTCGACAAAATAATCAGGGGAAAAAAATACTAGAACAATAACTAGCTAGCATAGATTGTCCGTAGAAGAAATTCGGTCAGCGAATACGATCCCGAAATTAAATGCAAGCGATTTATACAAATGAGTGAGCAACAAGATAACGTAATGTTCAGCCGTAATTAAGACACAGTTTCACTGACTAATCAAAAACATACCCTTTTCACCAGAAAACACTTACACTAGCATGCGCCATTAATCAGGTCACGCATGATTGCGGTTTTCCTACTATTTCAAACATAATATGTAGTAATTTGAAGCTCAGCCTGAGGTTATACCTTGAGATGAGGATCCTTCTCGTCCGGAAGGGGAAATAGTATTTCATACGAAGGTGGTTGCTCCTTCGAGCCTTTCCCTTTCTTTTCGTTGAACACTTCCTCACTTTCCATAGCGAGAGCTTTCATTTTTCTCATCAAGTTGGCATTCAAGGTCTCCGGTGGACTTTCACTGGACTTGAGACGGCTTCCATGTGGATTCCAGATTACTTTATGATAGCAGTGGTACATTCTCACAAGCCCAATCAACAACAGTACAACTCCTGTTACTGACAAAACTCCGGTCAGAATGGTAGCAGTCATTACCTCATTTTCTTCTTCTGAAAGAATGTCTTCTTTACTGAGCCCGTTGACAAGAGCATCCTCCACTGGAGCGGTATCAATGTCGACGAACAACTCGTTCTTCTCCACGGGCATTTTGGATACAGATTTAAACTTGTTCAGTACTAATCGTGGATTAGTATGGTTAGCTGACGCTGATACGTTAAAGGAGCCTCTTGCAATAACTTTGCTGGCACGATGATGATGTAATTTGATATCAATTGGAGGGAATCTTCTCACTAAACCTGTCAATCCAACTGAACCCGAGCTGCTGCCTTTTTGTTTAAGCTTGTCCAACAGTTTTTCGGTCGTTGTGCTGCTGCTGATGCTGTTTGGTGGCTGTGGAGGCGGTGAGTACGTTTGAGGCTCGGATGATGACGATGCCTCCGATGACGCTGTCGAAGTGGTTGTAGGTTGAGTCGTAGACGCTTTAGTGGTAGTTGTAGTAGTTGGAAATGTACTTGTCGTGGGCAAATTTCTTGACTCTAATAATTCAATATTTTGAGGCTTGCAAGTCAAGGTGTCTTCGTCTGAGCCAAAATCTTGGCTAAACGCACAATTCACAGATTTATCACAAAACAACTCTTTATGAATACAAGTTTTGGTGTTGGGAAGACTCGGAGAGCAAGTTGCTAAGTTGGGAACGTCCTCGCCCTGCGCTGGATCACTAATTGTAGAATTTACAGATGGACACTCTACAAAAAATGGATTCATAAAAACTAACATAAGTTTAAATTATAAAAAATTGCATGCAAAAAGTTCAAGTTCACACACCTTTATACGCAGTAAAAACAATCTCCACCTTCAAATCTGGATTCAAGCTTGAGTCGAATATATCAAAATTAAAGTTTCTCACTAAACCCCATATGAAGCCATGATAAAATAGTATTTTCATCCTCCCAGAGTCGCTAATGAATGTTCGTGGCCCTATGAGACCTTGAGGTGAAGCACTTGCATCGCGGATGTCAACTTTCCCACAAGTTCCTGTCGTTTCTACTCCACCTGCGTCCACTTCACTAAACTGTTCAAAGACAAGTGAAGACGAAATTATTTTATATTTTTACTTACGTGCAAAAAAACAATAAAAACATTCTTTTCAACTTAAAGGTTAACTCAGACCTCCGCCATGAATCACTGCCAACATAAAAGCAGCACAATAACCGACTACATAGGTGTGCAAAGGGCAACGCTCTTGTTTTAAAACAGCAGAGAATTGCATTTTTTTAGCATAGATTTTAAGTTATTAGTGCATAATGTGATGCAGTTGCAGTTTGCGCTAATTAGCAAGCTGATACGGGGTCTCTGAAGCTCGGTTTCAGTTTAACTTTGCATCTTTACATTCTATTAATTATTGGCTAACGAAGAGCGAGGCGTGTTTAAGCTTCAAGATTCAGCCAACGTCTTTTAAAGCTTAAGTTGTTTATTAGTTGGACTATAAGTGTTTGTTTATGTTGATGTCTCGGGTTTTACCTAATGCATAATCATAAGATACGTGCTCTCCATTTACGTATAAATGTCAAAGCGTTCTTATGTTCACATATGTTGTGTATAATTTCGGGTAAACCATATCTACGAGATTCGGGGGATGTCCCATTAAAAAATAAGAAGAAAGCATACAACTCAATTAACGAGCGACTAAGTTTTATGATATTCATAGACCTTCAACTTCACATAAGGGAATTGTTTTCTTGTTTTCGATTTCATTTTCATCCTGCTGATTCTGATTATTGACACGAGACTAGTCTAGCGCGTGAAAATGTGACTATGATTAGTGAGATTGCATCATCAGAAGTGCCCACTTTAGCATACGTATTGTAAGAACAAAGGTGTAAGCTTGTGCCATAACAGAATCGGTTGCGAGTTTTATGAATTTAATGTTATCCATCATCGTTAAGTTCCCTTTCGTTGAAACTCATAAACGTAAACTATCAGCCATGTCGCCACTGAGAGGCACGGAAAGTCAGTAAAAAACATCATAAAACGTGATTTTCTCTAAACAGTAGTATAATAATTTGATTAAGAAAACATATTCACATTTATAAAGCCAACGAAATGCAATCAGGTCAAATCAGAGTTCACGTTTTTTAGCAAAATTATTAAGTACTGTTGAGTGATGCATGCAAGTTCTATTGTCAATTAAGTAGCAGTACTTAACAGTGTTTACTAATCTCATCCTGTCAGGATTCCCATGTCATATATTTTCGAAAAGTTCCCATGCTTGAGTCATATACAAATATGTACTTAGCATTTTTACCCACTACGGGAAGACATTTCAATGAAATCGAAGTTGATTCTGCTACTACGGCTGAGCTATTATAACATGTAAAACTGTCACACGGATGATATGATATATGCCCAACATGCTAAGGAATTTCAAACATTTGATTGATTTTTCGCTAACATTTTCTTAGATATGGGATTCTGATTCCGTAAGTACTTACATCTGTACTTGATGCATAAGCGTCAGAAGTTTTCCAATCAAAATACATTTTCTAAGATATAGCAGCACGTACGCACCTGCCAGTTGGATAAGGAAAGTAAACTTTACGTTCGGAAATGCATAGATGCTTCTTATGAGAGCTAATTGGTTACATAAACCTGCAGTTTTAGGTAACCTTGCTGCAGCATAACAATACTCGTAATTGCTGAAGAAATATAGAATCAATAGAATTATGCCGTACAAACAGGTAATGAATTTTGACCTCATTCAAAGGCACAATTTCAACAAGAAAATTCACAGACTGTTGTGACTTAACTAATTGTATCAAACAAAAAAGTTAAGTAAACGCGTTTCCTTCATTTTTTTTCAATCAGCCTACAAGCACGTATTCGATAATGTTAAGTTAAACATAAAATTAAATGCTGGTTGCGTAGACTTTGCTATGATTTGTGCTGGAAGGCATACATGGAGGACCTTCACAGAAAACCGTCAGTTAATATGTATTCAGCGTAAAATTCGTTTATGTAATGGTTTTCGCCATCAAACCTAATGTCTCCCAAAAGACCCTTTGAAACCAAATTTATTCCTTGAGGCTGACTGGCAATTCATGCATACATGGTACAGAGGTCATATCGCATAGTTGAAAATATGATAAAATGCAATATCTCACAGTTGTTTTACCCCTGGGGTATGGCTTACCAGAATGAAATCATTGCATGTGTCCTCGGCCACCCTCAAATCAAGGCTTTGAATCACAGCCATGACTCCATAGCCGGAGGGAGCTTCCACGGTGAACTCGCCCGGTCCGGACACCCGTCTAGAAATGAACACTTGATTTGATGTAGCCGTTGGACTATCTGGTGCTAACGGTATAACAACGGAGTAGCTTGGATAGTCTTCAAGTTGAATAACCCTCCCTGTGTCTGGATTAAAAATTGTTGGTCCTCGTGAAAGGCGATCCCATCGTGTAAGGGACACCAGGGATGCTGCAATTTCATAAACTTTCAGATACATGGGAAACCTCTTTTAAAAACGTTTCGAACTTACGACCATATGTCACTGAGCTGACCAATTGCACCAAAAAACATGAAAAGGCAGAGATCAACGATATGCCCGGTTTGAGCTGTACTGGAACAACTTGCATCTTGACTATCAAATTTTCCGCCAAATTCAATTAAAAAACGTCCTTAGTATCCGGCACGGTTGACGGTTCAAAGCATCATAATCACAATTGAAACTTATTAAACTTCCACTATAAAATTAACTTCATCACTTGCACATGAACGCCAAACCTTTGGTGTTGTTTATCTTTTTTCTTACTCGTGTGACTATCCTCACAATTAAAGTACGAATGACTGATGATCCAAGACTTGAGTGATGAAGTGAATCGGTAAACTCTGCTCCTATCACTTTGTAACTTCCAATGCCCTGCACTTGCAGCTTCATTTACTGCTTTGTTGTGTTATGCTTATCGACGACAATTATAATGTTTTATTAGGAAAACTACAAATCTTAATCTGATTTACAGTACCTGCACGCATGGTTTGATTAAATTTATTAAATACTTTTTTACTTCATAGTGCTTATTCAGCACTGTCGTGTTGTTTCCTTTCATGATGTTTTGAAGACCCCTTAACCGACTTTACTAATACAAATGTCGAAAATTACAGCCGAGTAGTATGAAGGAGCTCCTTGCAAATGCTGAATTTCATATTGCCTGACAGGTTAAACGTGGAAACTGTCAAACTGTTTAGGAATGCACAAGAACTACATACAAAGTATATCAAAACCAAGAATCGTTACACATAGGGCAGCATTCATGAGAACTACCATTTTGTAGGGAACGGTTTTAGCATACGACTTTTTAGTACATGCAGCCATGACACGTCTAGAATTGAGCTCACTTGCTTACAACGTTTAGAGAATTTAATATTCGAATAGAGGCACAGTGAACAACGGAATAGCAGGGACAGTGGGTTTTGCTGGGCGGTTTAATTATGGTTATCATTTGTCCGTTGCGTCATTCCATATGTTTAAAACGGCGATCTCTATTTGTGTAATAGTTTTGGAATTACATGAATAAAAGAATGGTTTGTTTTGACACTTCTAGCTACTAGGTAAAGTACATAAAATAACGCTTACTTGATGTTTATTTGTCTTAATACTTATGCCAGTTTCATCGATTCCGATGCTAAAACTATGAACTGTACATTTTTGCAAACATATGCTAACTGGTTGTGTAAATTGCTTTGTTAGCGGTTCCGTTCTGAAATCAATTCTATCTCAATTGCTGATTGCAGATTGCTACATTCTTGTTGTAACATACCGGCAAAAGTTAACGTTTAGTCTGAGAATATTCATCAAGTTACTAGTTGCCAGTTACTTCTACTTAGACTTTTAGTGCAAATATATTGTGCATATTTATCTTGGGAAATTGGCTGCGATAAGAAGCAAACATGACACCACGAGAAAAACTAGTAAATGTAAATTAAGTTTGTATCGGAATCACTGATGGTTTGTGCAATGGAGCCATTAGTACTTAGTTTAGAACAACGTAGGAGTTTTATTTGCATATTCTTATTAACTGGGAAGTAGGTAGACATTAGACAACATTTCCCGTAAGAGTTGCATTTCAGCATGCCAAACGGAATTAGAACGAAGTACCTATTGGTTGTTGCAATTTTTAGTAACTCTCAAAACGTATCAAGAATAAATGAAGTAATTTTAAAGTCATCGACTTAAGTAATTGATTATCACTTTCCCGAAAAGGGTTTTGGCCAGACTGCCGGCATCTGATCCTTTATCAAAACGCCCAGATGTTGAAAGCGTTGATGGAATTTAACCGAAATGGTGATAGCTTGTTGTTACTTCAAGACGTATATCGTATAAAATGACTCTGGAGTATAAAGTAATCTATTAAGAACACAATGACCTGGGGGGGGGGAGACAATGTCATGCTGAAGTTAGTTGTTGTACTTAGTGAAAATTTCAATTCTTGCATCGCTGCATTTTTGTGACGCAATCGTTTTCACCGCGCTGCGCTATGCTAATCGCTTTGTTCAGTGATCAATACTTTTGATCTTCTTTTCGAGAGCAACATGCATGACATAATTGGTCACGTCTTGTGGATAGATTGATAAAAGTGACATTGTATGTGTGATGATTAGTTTCCAAAATTGTTTCTCACACACACGATGCTGTACGTCATGATTGAAGCGTTTCGAATGCTCGCTGACATTTTTACTACACTAAACCCATCGCCATAAATAAATTTCTTTTTGGCAGTCAATGTTTTTCTTGTGGATAAAAACTTCTAACTCAGTGTGTGGGTGTTAACGTGAAGATATCATAACAAGCATCCTGTGTGGGATCATGTTTGGAGTTTGTAACGCAAAGATGGTGAGCTTTAATTGGAATCATTGCACATATGTAGATACAATATCACTCGAATAAAATAACAATAACATTTCTGCTACCTACACTAAATCTTATATGTCACGACTCAAGTTCGTGCCGAATTTTTGAGTAACAATGATGTAACTACTTTGCTACTGGGTTTTCAGGATTTATTTGAATTAAAAAAATCCTATTATTGGATATGCATCATTTATTCGCAGTTTTATGAGGTTGTTAGGTTTTTTCAGTTGAGTAGATATGACTTTCCATTCATTTGAAGTAACGACTGAACAAACAGTGGGTAAGAGAGAATTCTTAAACGACAAGTTTCAGATAGTCATAGATGGTTTACTACTATCCAATTCGTTAACTGTTTTCCGGCAGATGGCAGCCGATTCCCGAGTCTAGATTCCTTCCAGGTGTTTTACTATGTACATGCTTCAAAATCAAAATGTCTGCATGCTATACAGCTACGAGGAAAAAGGAACTGCAAATGCGTTTCAGATAGTCAAGATTGTAAAAATAAATATGTGCTACTAGATTATGTGTATCATGTACCTGTAAGTGCAACCTTCGTAGTATGCAAATGAAGAGTTCTTTTTTTGGAAATGTAAACGGTTCTATACAGTTACAATGGATGGTGACTTTGAAATTCTCGAATTTAGGTTGTAACAAAGATACCATACTTGTGAATTGTCTTTTTTCTTGTATTTTTGAAAGATTATAATCAGAATCTCTTTACAAGTATCCAATATAAGGCGAATCAACCTTAAGACAGCTATGAAAACGTACAATGTAAATGTTTTTGAAATAATTAAGTAAGGTCTTTTCAAATTACACCACCATAAAAATCAAGTTAACACAGACTTACTCATTCTGCTGTAGTCAACCAAATTTTCCTCTAAGTTAATACCCGCATATGCGGGTATATAGAGCTAGTAGGACTTGTTGTTTCAAATTCTTTTCTTACAAGTGACAAATCAGCCAATACGCGGGTAAACCGTCCCGCTATCGTTGGTAAAGCGGCTCTTATAAAATATTTACAACAGAATTTATTTAAAGGTACCTTTATCGTCTGAATAAAAAATACGCATGTTAAACGTACTTTAGTGAGTTCCACCAATAAACGATCTCGCTTTCTGCAAAAACGATCATTGCAGAACTACATCTTAACCTACTTATCCCCACACTTCAAAAACTCACGCATTGGTCCATACAACATACTATCTTTTGTTACAATCTGCAACAAAGAAGATTTTTTTTTTGCGTGAGATTATTCAAAACAGCGCAAAATTATTCTTTCCATACGCAACCATTCTTAAAAACAAACCACGTTATTTTTCATTACCTACCTAATCATGCTATAGTCTGCTTCCAATCCATATCTCACTGTACTGTCGCAAGTAGTCGCTAGTGAATAAAGAAATTGTGTACGCGCATCGTTGCCATTGAGGAACCCCATTGCGCCCGCATCCCCCTCTATCCCATCTTTGCAATAAATAAAGACACATTTCAGATAAAGCTTGCGTTAACAGAACCACGACCATTCCCTATACCTTGCTGTGATTTTTTGCATCTCTGAACGCCTTCCTGAAAATGACTATCATTATCATCAAAGCAACATACTGCAGCATGTAGCTACATTTACATCATGTTCATTTTTCAAGGTGGCACATTCACATTTGGACAAAATGGAAGATAGGTAACTTAAACTACACTGCATTTATGGAGACTACTACAAAAAAACAACTTATTATTCAACACCATATACGTAATATCCTGAAATGCTTGTTTTATATGTTTCTTCAGCTTGCAAATTTTGAGCTAACATAACTTCATGTCCTTTTATTGTGGTTTGCAAGGCCTAGAAACTTCATGCATGCTTGTTCGGAAAACAAAATCCCAAAAACCAGTCATGGCATATAATCATGCGCTTATTGTTGCAGGTTTATGTTAGCGTATCTTCAAGATCTTATCCCAATTTTGTTCTCCATCCTCTCTTCACTCATACACTTAATTTATTTTGCCTTCATCAATAAAGATGTTTGTCTACTGATGGCTAGTACAAGCACGGTTAGGCTTATAATTGGCTAGACTAACAACAGCACACACGCTCAACGCGATTTTGTGTACGACGGTTTCATGATACTATAAACATATTACCATCTTCATTTTTCAAAGTGTGCTACTTTTTTCGCTAGAACTAATAAAAGTTAAAAACGATTTGTCGGTAAAAAAGTTAACAAAGAACCAGTATCGCTCAGTTTGGTTTTCTTAAGAAGTCTTTTCCGCATTGAAACCCTTTGGCCAAAGTTTCCGTGGACATTCTGATTCGGGAAAAGCTCGTGTGTCGGCAACTCTTTAAAACATGTGCAACGTGTAATACAGTTGTAACATTTCTTCCTTGCCTCGTACCCTCAGTCTTTTAAATAGAATTAGATCATCGAAACAGAACATTTTGGGCAGAGTTGTGTGAGGCGAGAGATGAATGGTGACTCATGTAAAATTGCTGATTTCAGGTGCTGGTTGGATTGTTGTGTGCAAAAAATTTCAAAAAATGTACTTGTACTCAAAAGTTGATATAATGCTGTACGACGGAGTCAGTCACTGAGACGAAGTTTTGCTTGTGTGGTTTTTGCAGACACGCTGCAAGTAATAAACATTGTGCTTTTGTTTCCTACAGATAAGTGACGATAACATTACTGTGCAAACGTCAAGTGGGATTGCGCGATACATATATGGCGTGAAGAAGGAGAACTAGGAAACGATAAAGACAGAAAAGTTGCCGAATTTTGGGAGTGAAGAGACACAGTCGGAATATTTTGTTTGTAAATAATGTCGCTGGCTGGAACTATTTGATTGCTCTACGTGTATGTAACAAAAAATTATCTTATCTTGTAAAATAATGTTTCGGTGAATTTATTTCTTTGATGGAAATTAGAGTGAATGTTTGTAGGACCTCTAAAAGGATGGGGAGCCACAACCAAAAGAACCCCAAGTTTCTATTGACTAAGACAGTCGGAGCTGTCCTTCTTTTAGCTCTTCTGGGTAGTGGGGCAAAGGCTGAAACGGAACCTGCGTTGGAGAAGAAGGCAGAGGAAACTGGCGAGAATATAGCACCTCGTAATACAGACACATTCATATTACAAAAAATTATTTTATCCGATGAATAATTCTTACTCCCGTTTTCATTGGCAGAGGTTCGTTATCGAACACGACCTGTAGCTTCATTTCGAAGTGGTGCTAAGTCTACAAGTAGCAATGTAACATCCAACTCAACTGATCCCGATGGTCCGGAAGCTCCTGGAGTCCCGTTCATTACTGTGCACGACTTGACTTCTCAAACATTCGAGAAGTTGCATGAAAACTGGAGGAATTTAGAAGCGTTGATACGGAATTATCAGTCCAGGAAGACACAGGAAGAAAGCCTACGGTCACCAAGTGAAGGTGTTTCAGTGCCTCGCGCTTCATCTGGAGAAAGGGAGACAGTAAGACGTCCCCCATATAACAATGTGTACACATTTAGATATCATCCAGTTGTTCTTCAGGGCGAAGGATCAAGCAGTGTCGACGACATTGTTGGCAACTCAAGGCACGGGTCTAATAGAAACTGGAACAATGGAATTAGCTTTAACCCTTATCCGTATGACCCGAAGGGTGAAGGGAGTAAAGACATTGATATGGAAAGGCATACTGTTGCAACTATGTATACCATCGGGATTTGCCTGATAATTATGGTCATTGGATCTATGATGTTCATATTGATAAACAAGTGTGATGGAGGTGGAGGCAGTTACACTCGTACAAGTGCAAGTAGTCGAATAACAAGCAGAGTAATGGCAATCGGAAGAACTGGACGACAAGCAAACAGTGGAAGTAATGGAAGAACACGGAATGCAAGAAGCGGAAGGAATAATGAATCTACACAGAGTTCTTCATCCTCTGGCAACGATCACAACTCTTCTGCTGCCAAATACGCAGCAGATTTGCCACCATCGTATGCCAGCCTATTTCCGGAAGGAGAACCTAAAATACCTCCAAATGACAGTCGAACAGATAACACACCAGCCCATGTCAACGACGAATCGTCCGCAATTAATCTCAACAGTAGTGGTACTACAAGTGGCCAAAGTGATAACATTAGTGATAGTTCGCCTACGATAGTAGCAACCTCCACGTAAACAAAATATCGAAAGTTATTTTTCAGATAACGAGTTTGGGCTCCAGTAATTTGATTTAACTACAAGTTTACCTGAATGTGATTTCGCAGTAGCGTGTAGATAAAAGTTAGGTCGACAAATCCACGAGGGGTTGTAATCCTTGTATGACTGTTCCCGTATTAAAACAAGATTGAATAGAAGGCAAAATACTTACAAACATTACCTATCAAAATACTAATCAAGATTTCCCAAAGTCCTTACAAATATTCTTTAATGACAATTTTATATTTTTATAAGTTATTGTTTCATGTATGTACGATATAGCAATATAGGTTGGTATTATGTAAATAAATAAATGTCGATCGGTGTCACTTTCCCTTCGAATACTTTCTTCTGTGGCAGTGTTATAGTTAGCTTTAATCTGAATGTGATAACAAATGTTGCTTCATTGTCGAAGGAGCTACAAATACTTTCGAAATATAACTACACGAAGAGTACACGTTAGCAAAGTTTTTGAGTTAATCATTTTTAAAAAAATAAATTAATAACGGATTCCTAATGCATCTGCAATAGTGACAATCGTTCACTGGCTAATAAATTTGTAAGAACACTTGTCCGATTGAAACTGTTCGCAACATCGCGTCAAACTCTTATCGGTTAAAGATACGTGTCGACCTTCATGTACCCAATCAAAACAAACCTTACTCAAATTTTTCCGATAAAAACCACTACAAAGTAATAATTACTCCGAAAAGTAGTTCGTCAAACAAAAAGGCAACGCTGTACCGAACAAAAGATATCACCTCACGCGTAAACGCATAAATTAAGAGTAATTAAAGCATACTCACGTAATTAACGAGAAATAGATAGCAATACTCAAATCTAGAATATTTGGAAGGGATGTTTTGTCTGAATTGAAGCGTTCTTGTTAAAAGCGAAACCTATTTTGCGCAAACGTATACGTAAACTACGCGCGCATACCAATTACCCAGTATCCAGTTGTTTCAGCAAGGTAAACATAAAAACACTTCATTTTCATTATTCATTAACACTCACGCTTTTGTGTCTCCTTCGTCTTTTGTTTGTCACAAGGGATTGGCTAAAAAAACGAGCAATATTTTTCATATTGGCTATAGATGAGCAAAAAACGACCATGATTGTAAACCATCAGACAATATTTGCTAGAATTTTGGTAGTTCATGCCTACATTTTCATCCTGAAATGTTCGCATTTTTACCTTCGCATATCCAAGTACTAAATTGCATGCCATTTCAACAAACTACAATTTTAACACCTTGCAAGAGCTGAATTAAGCTAGCAAGAGCAACTATCAGGGATTTTAGATAGTGCACATATCCTGTATGGAGGCATGATTGATGGGATAAACTTGCGGTTATAACTTCTTATCTAGACAGAGGATTATCCAGACGCAATTTTGTTAGGTGTACTCTTGACATTAAAAATTCTGAAATACATCATCTTTGTGCACCTAACCCCGATGTCATCCACATGAGCATAACATATTACAAGAGGACAATTGCACTGTTGTAAGTACGTCAGCAAGTTAAATAATCTAAAGCCTATCGAAATATTCAGCCATGCACGATTTACTACTAGTAGTCCAATAAACCAACGATCCACAACATTTCATTTCCTTAAAACGTGACACTCGACGGCTTCGGTTTGTCTGATGAATTAACAATTCGCACGAAGTTAAGCCCCCACCAAGAACTTATTTTTCAAAATTAAGCATGCAAGTATCTAAACAGCACACCCTAACACCAAACTAAATATAATATCTCTATGCTGAGTTCTGTAATCAAAGTGTTCTTGAGCATTTCAAGAGGAACTACAGAGTTTTTACAGTTTGAGGGAGTCCTGAGTCCTGATTCGGCAATTTTTACATTTTACGTCTAGCATCTATAGTCTTTACCTTTGTAGAATCAAGTATACAACTGTAGGGAATTAACAGCAATGCTTGCAGTGCGGCTCATGCCTGCTTTAAAGTTTTTACTATACTTGCAAACCCTGCATGTTTGACAGTTTCTTGAGCAGTCGCACACTCGACTGCAGACAGATGCCAGATTTTTGTTCATTTCAATACGAATATATCCAGCCAGCTCCTATTGCAAGCAGAATAATATTCCTAATGAGGTTCAAAAAATCTTCAGCAATTCATTTTGAATATTTCAGGAGAAGGACAAGTACACATTAAATTGCTTGTTAACTCAGTATACTTATTGAGGTGTATGTAGCTAGGTAAATATTACACACGCCTAAAGATAGCCGTCATATTTTTTTATCAGACATGGAAAAAAGCCGCAAATTTACGCTACAACATTGACAAATAACAAGCTTTGCTAATCCCATTAACCTAACTAGGGACTGATTTCACTTCGCGGTGAGAACTGAGGTAATACAACATTGAGTTGGTTTCAAACACCACCACGTGCAAAAGATAACTGTTTGAGTAGTGCTAAGTGCCCATCTTTTTTTACGAATAATCATGTTGAGAACTTTTTAAACTTACGTCACTTCCTATAAGAAAGTATATATTTCGGAGATAACACAAATGGATTTACGGGGAGGCAGACTGCTATAGTTAAGAAACCGTGTCAGATTGGCACTTGTTTTTACGATGCTCTCCGCCTGACTTGAAATGCTTTTGAGTGCACATGATCTACGGAGTCTTTGTTTCAATGCGGAATTAATAATCTTTTTGTGATTTAACTTATGAGTGCGTCCGGCAATATAGAAAATTAAGTGTTTTAAGAGGACGTGATTTTACATACCATTTACTCCTTGAAGAAAATAATCTCAATATGTTTAATTACGGGTTTCTACATACCAATATGTTAATTGTATGAGTGACGTGATCGGTGAACGTAGTTGGTGGTATGAAAATATTTTCTGGAGAGGAAGACGGAGCTTAAATGTGTGCGTATGAGGGATATTATGTGAAAGAGCTATTACTTATGACCAAAGTTTCAAGAGACTTTTTAAACGAAGGTAATTAAAGCAACGGAGACGCTAGTGAAATTTTAACATAGGATGCAAAACATTTTGTAATTATGTACTAATTAGAGTCATGTTTACGGTTGTGTTTCATGCCAGTTACACTTAGAACGGACATCTGCCAGATCCATTTTAGGAGGAAGCAAAACTGATGAGGGACTTTGGAGAAATAAAAAGCGTGTCCTAATCTTTAATGAATGACTATTCGTCTTGAACGGTAAGTTTCATTAGTTGCTTATCATTTCAAGATAAGAGCAAAAAATACTTTTCGACTAAGCTTCAATTGTTATTTGACAGGATAAAGTTAAGGTCTGAATTTAAGAACCAAGAATCTATGACCTCCAAAACAGTAAATCTTGACCAGCTTCAAGTACGAATGCTGTCCGGTGCTTTGAAAATGGACTCAAGTGTACATGCAACTCACAAGAGAAAGTCACTGTTGTTCCAGAGGCTCTTCGTTTTATTTTCTATAATATCATCCTGTAAATCGGAATATGGACGTAAGTTTTAAGATTTTAGACTTGCATATGGTACTACCTTACTATAGTAAAAAATGTATTTGTTTTAAATCTCAAACAGCCCCAATATTATCTCTCGGCCGTCCTTCGGCATCATCACCTCCAACGCCTACTTCATCTAGTCTTGGAGATGACGCAAGATATTATGAACATAAGAATACTTTATTTCTTGAAGAATATCCTAATTTTGCAACTTTATTACCAATGGCGGAGGGCAGATCTTGGATCAAGTCAGAAGAAATTATAGAGCTTCTTGGGAAAGAATCTTTGACCAATGGGTTCATACCTTTTCATGTGATTCCTCCAACCGACCATGGGATCATGGTTGTTATTCAAGAGCTTCAGATACCGGCAAGTAACACGTTCAACCGCAGCAATCTTTTGGTTATTGACGAGAATGGAAAAATATTGGAGTGCTTCAGCAAATTCGTCGTAAGGCCTCTTTAACGTCTTAATGTTATTAACGCAACTATTTTTAGGACACGACATCTAAATCTTAGTTTCAGATAGAAGGACGAGCTCCCGTTGAAGTTTGTGGACGAACCGGGGACCTTTTTCAATTTGGTCGGAGTTCAGTCATTGACGGAGTTGGGCCAAGGAGTTTCGTAGTTCCTATTGGAAAATCCATCTCAGTGAAATTTGTCTATCGAGATGAGGAAATAGATGGAAACCCTTCACTCATAAAGCAAGTTCCATTTTATGACATGGGTTACCTGTTTCGAGCATCGATCGCTTTTACAGCGTACAAAAGTTAGCCTATAATTCACGTATATCCTATATTATCCAAACCAAAAACCAGGGCGAAAACCTTGTAAGCCTTAATCATTTGGTGTGTACGCAGATTGTCCCCACGGTCCTCCTTTTTATGACGAAAATAGCGAAAGGTTATGGCCGTGCGACCTACCTCAAAGTAGTCGTGATACAGTTGGAGCATGCATTCGTGAAGGATTGTTTTGTGACAGGATTATCAACTGTGGAATGCACGACACCAAAGAATTTGCAGTTGACGAGCGGTTTTGCAAAGACGAAATCAGCAAACTTGACAATGACACGAGTTCATCTGATCCTTTCCGAAAACAAATTTCATTAGACACGACGAGGCTTGAGGAAGCCATTCGTAATCGTTTCATTAGACCGTACGGCTACAACGACATGGTAATCCTAGGAATTGGAAGTAGCTCTGGAAGAGGATCACAACATGTACCTGAGTCTAGTGGTCAGTCTGATGTCATCAGCCATCCAGCATTTGTTGCGCTCATAATTCTGATTACTGTGATTTGTTTGCTCATCATTGGACTAATATTTCGTTACTGCTGTCAACCCTGTGTGGGAAAAAGAGATGAAGTATATGGTGATTCCATTAATCCTGAAGCAGTTGCGAGGTTTCATGAACGCACTATTACTGCCACTTCTAGTGGACAACATGGCAGAAATTTTGCCATTTCTTTTGACAGCTTGTTTAAGCCTGTTGATGATTTGCCACCTTCTTACGATGATTTATTTCCCCACGAAAGCCATGCCAGCAGTAGCAGCAACGGCCATCTCAAAGTTTTCCATGTACACTCATCGTCTTCCGTAGGCAGTGATTATTCAGACTCAGCCCAAGTGAGAACCAATAGTGAACGCCCTGTTTTATCCGTTTATTCCATACCAGTGTCCCTTGTTTCACATACCCCAGACCCAATCCTTCCAGCGTATACTACATCACGTCAGCTCAACGCATGTGACTCAGTAATTCACGTCGATCATGAGTTTCCGGGAAGCACTGAGATAAGCTCTTCTGAATTAAGAAACAGTCATGAACACGGTTGTCAAACAAGTAACGAATCTTGTTCAAATACATAGCGCCATTGTTTACAGTTTTCTTAAAGCAAAAATATTAACTCTCGCACATGCCTATTCACCGATAAGAATTTGTATTATAGCAACTTAACGAAATGTGTACTTATTCACATGTGATACTTTAACTTAATCATGAAAAACGAAACATGACAATTACTTTAAAAAAATGCTAATAAAACATTGAATGCGAAATGCATACAGTCATAAAAATTTGATAGCTGCTCCTAGAACAGGAATAACCAACCATTTATTATTTAGTGACAAAATACAATTTTCACTGTATCGCAGAGAATAAGACGTAAAATAGAGTAAGAAATCTCAAGTCAATGAAACATGAGTAGAACACATTGATACGCAATAATATTCTGTTTTTATAAGATTGGTTTTTGGATTTATTATGAGCAACACATAAATATCAAAGGTCTTATTGGTGCTCGCAGGTGCTTACCATCAATGACGCTAGATCTAACTCTGGTACTTACAATGTGACCTACATATGTGTGGTCACAGGTAAAGCATTTTCATCTATTATTATCCACCATTACGCATTCATATTATTCCGCATGAAAGTCAACAGTGCCATGGACGGAGACTATAGCGGAAATGCAATCCCATCTTACAAAGAGTGCCATAACCATCCAGAGTGTTAGTCAATTCGATAAGGTCTATCATATTAGTAAAATTCTTGAGACAGAATCTACATATGACTTAAAGAAATAGAAATAACTAGGAACTAAGAAAATTTGTATGGTTGCCAGTCTCAATGAATTGCAAATGTTAATCCACAAACGTATTTTGTCTCCTCATTGTTTCCATAAAAGGCACAGCGCCAGATACTATTACAAGCAAAGCATCCTTTCTTCCTCAAGTAATATGGTTTTGCCCTGACATGAGCTCGGTTACAAAACAAGTCGTATACTAATTATAGGCCCAACAAGCCAAATTTGAGTTATATTACAGTTTTCCATAAATAGCTGATGACATAGCGCAATGCGTAATCGTACCTTCTTATGTGAGGATTCGTATTTTCTTTTTGACTTATAATAGTGTCAAATTCTGTTTACATGTAGACTTGAGAGTATATAAACATCTCAATTTTTTGTTCATCGATTGAATTGTCAATTTTTGATCAGTCTTGCAGTAATTCAACTATCCCTGAAAAAAATTATCGCAATCATTGATAAATGGTTTATTACATATTACACCAACAATGAATTATAATACATTTTGTTCTGCCCATTTTGCTCAAAAAGATTACATCCCATTTTTTCTCAACTTTCAGCCACACATTTTATTGTGAACTGACCAAAAATTCTATCGACATCGTGAAGCTATAATAAGGTATCTCTTAAACGTTCTTGATGCAATATAAGCATTAATTGTTCTACCTTCGAGGCAAATATACCTCAACGATTAGTACGTGCGTGTAACAAAACGTACGTACGCGATATATACGCAGTGCTCCAAGTGTGAAAAATATTGCAAATCTGCCTACACGTAATTTTTATAAATGTATTTTATTTTATTACTGATATCATTTACAAAATACCACTGAATACATTTATTTCGAGTCTAATCCTTTTCGTATGGTTTGGCAGTGTACAAGGTTTGAAAGAGAAATGCGGCTTAAGTCTAGAGATTAAGATGAGCAGTACTTTTTTTAAATCAGTTTTATTATACGCACGCATAAGTTTTTCAACGTGTGAGCCAAGTTCATATTTTTATTTTCAGCTATGAATTTAATTTCTTTAGCTGTCAAGATTTCTGTTGCTGTTCTGCCGAACTAGAAATGGGACTATGTTGCACCTGAATTTGTACAAAGAAATCAAATATGCATGTGTTCGCCTTCTGCACATGCATACTCATCTGCTAACAGAGATGATTATTATTGGATTGTAGATTTCATTATTGCATTACAACCAGTGTTTTTTCTAACTGTCAGATACAGTAGCGCAGTCAGTGTCTGCTTTTCGTACGCTGTGCACACGAGAACATAACCAAAAATTGAGCACTAGCACAAACTGAGTTGATGCCGTTGTCAGTTTGTTCAGTACAGAAAACTGTGCAGATGCTGATGGCGTTGTTTATCAAGACAAACAACAGTGTACTGTGTGTAAAAGGTGGAATAAATCTAACCTTAAAAAACGGTGTGCGTGTTTATTCTCGGAGATACGCATGAGGATCATCGTCAGGCTTACAGCGTATAAATGTCATACTGCGGGACACTTGGAGCTGCTGGCAGACTGTTTTCTGCCTGAACTTGGGTGTGACAGTGAGAAAATTAAATACTTAGCTTTCATTTGGAACTTATACATTTGCTATGTTCCTTGTGCCTGTCAGATTTCTGGAATTTTATCAAGTGATTTAAGTGCAACAGGTATTTTTTGGAGCAACATGCATGTCGGGAGGTAAATGGAATAAAACTCGCTTTCTAAATTGTAGTAATCGTTTTATTATGGAAATGGTTGATTATCAAACCAGCCGGAAGTGGGAAATGGAAAACTATTCCGTGCTTTATGATCAACTCCATGTAAAAAATATGCGAATAGCTGCCGCTTCCTAAAAATAACGCTTACTATGCTAGCAACATTGTTCTCATGTCTAGTTCCTGTAACATCCATTACTTCTGTCGTGACATTGACATAAATTCGAATCTATACCATTTCTCTATTACACAATCATTATCATTAATGTCATTCTGTGTTGCAGAGAGAAGTAGACAGAAATACTAAAACTAAAATGATTAGACGTAGATCGTATTAAAGTCAACCGTGTCTTAGTTTAATGAAATTCATACAAAATAGGTTTTTCCTAGTCGAAAATTGAAACAGAAAAAGTGTCATCCAACATACGACGATTCTCATTCAGTTTTAACTACAACTCACAGTGCAAATGTGACTTATTTATTGTGTCGCTTCGTGTAAAATTGTGTATTTTACCAATATTTTGTGGCTATTATCGGTCATATTAGGTAACTCCTTAATTTGCACAAGATTACCTAACAAACCATTTACAGGTACAATATAAGTCGTTTCATCGCATATACAGCAATAGGACAAATCACTATTTTCTTCAAATGAACTCTTCTGTCAACATGAAGTTGCATCCATTCAAATGATTTTATAAAATATAGTCAAAGTGCGAGTAAAAAAATAATCATTATTCTATAATAGTGAATGGAGCAACATATGCCAGGTAAGAAACTTAACATTGCCGAACGAAAATTGTTGACACCAAATGAAATGGTTTGCATGATGAGATGAATAAGGACTAGTACGACCATAGCAGACAGTCATCAATTTTTCATCAACCTACATCAAACTTGCAATCAACCATTGCTAATCATCCAATCCACGAGTTAAATCCTCTAGAAGGATAACACATTTTGATAGTCCATACACTAAATATTTCTAAACTCTGAACTCATTTATTGTAAAACATTCACCCTTCAAGAGACGACCTTTCGCCTGTGATATAAAAAACAAATATAATTTTACACACTCCGTATAGTATCGATAACATTATGAAAACTCCCTCGACAATCATAATAAAGTTGGTGCTGTAAAAAACATATATTTTGTCTTTTTATGACCCACTGTCTCCTCTCAATAGCCAGTTGTTAGACCTTTGTTTTAAGTTGTATGCGCAAACCTACTTTTTTGGCTAAGTTAAACAATAAAACAGATTCTTAAAATTTGCCTTTTTAAAAAATCAAGTGCTTGTTCACCCAAAAAAATTACTCAAAAGACGACCAAGTTATCGTAATTGCACAAGCGACCAATAGTAATAATTTGTAATTTCATTTGCGGATTTTGTGATATTTTGTTTCTTCAAAAGAAACAGAGAAAAGGGAAGACTTGCCACGACCACCAAGACCGGTAAGTCGCCGTTTTCCCGCTGTAAACCACACCAACATTTTTTACAACTTGTCTTACTAAAATAATTGCGGTCAGCACAACCATAATTCATTAGGGTTCAAAGAGATTTTTTTTCATATTGAGCATCCCTAGGCTGTAAAAGTAATATTGTAAAAGAATTAAAAGGGAATGCAGAGGGAAACAAGCTTATCTAATAAAATAATCGAGGCGGTTTTGCGCTAAACGGTTAGTACAAAACTTTCATTTGGTTATGGCGATCTGTCAAAACTTAATTGGCATTTGAGCAATCTTGTTTGGGGTAGGGAACAACTAAAACAAAGAGGAAACCCAAATCCCTAGTTTTTGATGGTTTTTTTTAAGAAATGAAGAACGAAAAAAATCTTTGAGACGTCTCATTAAAAACAAAAGTGACGTGGGACAGACTTAACAGCACTTGGCTAGAAAAAGGAACTGTCTAGTAGTCAGCAATGGAATATGTTAGAAATGTAGAATAGAGCAGGTGGAAAAAAAGGCAGCACGTATTTTAAAAATATGACAATCGACGAAGTAAGCCATGAGGTGCTCACTGACGAAAACTAATATGCCTACACCGAAACAGGTATGAAAAAAGGTAACGGCTTGGGTGTAGAGTGTAGACTTGGTTGTTGTAGTGTTCATTCAACTTTTGTTTTCATAACCTTAAGTGCTAGTGAATTTGAAAGATGTGCAAGAAAAAAATTATTTATTTCTTGACTGGTGTTTTCAGATTGACGAATGCAAGTTGGTGACCAAGGGTCAATCTTCGCCAAAGAGTTCTTTGTTTGGACGCCCTCTGTCATCGTTCTGCGTGCTGTGATTGATATTCGCTATAATGTTTGTGATGTACTTGAGTTAAGGAAAGTTAACTGTTAATCACCAATTACACAAAAAGATCTATTTTTTTTTGTTAAAGTGGTCATTTGACAATGCGATGATTGCGTTGAGTACTTGAGATCAAATATAGTAATAGAATTTACGCAACGTAAAGCAGAGGGACTCATGCAAATTTGCAATCGTTATTTCACAATCAGGGCATGATCCTAAAATGATTTTCATATAGCCGCAAAGATGCCTGAATCTAGCGCAATGCCGAAAAATAAACGCCCATCAAGTGCTTATCTGGAAACAGGAAGACAGCTTCTCTCGGAAGTAGAAAAGCATGCAGTGGCCGATTCAAACAAGCATGTTTCAATGCTCCTCGCCAGATCCAGATCTCTGGACATCTTATCTAAATTGCCAAGCTCTCTACTCAAAGATGACAAATCAGGGAAGAATTTTGAGGACAAAAAGTCTTCAATTTCATCGGATACTGCAGAGTCATGCGGCAATAATGGCATTCCGAGTTGTCTCAAGGACAATTGTTCAATAATCCAAAGTGAGGATGACAAGTCTCTAAGATTGACTTTGCTCAAGGATAAATCAGAGCTAAATAACAATCATAAAATGAGCAATGAAAATTACTGCGACGGAGCCAATCGTAGTAGTTGCAGTAGTACAATCAGCTCAGCCAGCAGTAGTAGCAGTTCAAAAAGCAATCATGGAAAATCACAGCGAAGGTCACAAGGTGGATCATCATTTCAGCAAGTTTCGTCGAAAACCGAACCAATCAGGGTAACCGGATACTTGGAGAAACGATCTAAAGTAGTAAGTGCCAGCAAATCATTTTACACTCTGTCTAAAAATAGTTTTAGAGAAAGTATGATCGCATCATTTTAAAGCTAGCATATACCAGTGACGGTGATATGCCAATTATTCTATAAGTATCACGATCCACCGGATTATTTTCTGCGATGAATAATGAACAAAGTTGATAACCAACGTATATTTAATGAGTATGATACTAGGATTAGTCAGATTCTCATCTGGGTTAAATGTGTGCTCATGAATACATTCATACTTGTTGTGACAATGCATAATATAACTTTTATGAGGATTTTTCATTCGAGTTTATTTTGATATCTTGTCATGTGCACCTTTTATAGCGCCAGCAAGCGGTCTAAAGACCTCATAGCGAAATTCCATGCACAATGACGATTTAAATTGGCACACATGAGAAAACCGGATCGAATTAATTTGTCTCTTCTTTTATTTTCGCCTGCACCAACAATGCTCTCTGTCAAATCAATACTTCTGGCGAAATCTTTTGCAGATCATAATCCTCAATTCTTTGAATGAGAAGTTTGATGATTCGGAGTGAACACGTATTTTGTGGGCCGGGAAGAGGTTGATGGAAAGTGAAACGAAATGTGAGCAAACTTTCAATAAAACTTGCCACGTCAAGCCAGAACTGCATAGAGAGATGATCCTAATTAATAATGATGATGAGCAAGGTTTTATAGTGAAAATTATACATACAATTAGCGCTCATTCAGACAGATTAATATTACACAAATCCCAGTAATAAAGGCGAATATGATACAAACATGAAATTACATATTTGTACAAACGACTACCTCAATATTTATGCTTCAACATTTGTAGAATTCGAACAAAAAAGAAATTTTTGTAACAAAAAAGTGCCAAGTTTCTCCCTTTCAGGATTTAAAAAACAAAATTAATGCGCGTAGGGAACATTATGGGATTTTAGCTGAATGATGACAGGGATGAAAAGTTGAAAGATGTTTTGGTGATTCATCAGTGTCAATTGTAGCCTTGATTTGCTATCAAAATCTTTTGAATTCTCTAACAGGAGGAGGTTTTCATCACCAATAAAATGTACAAATGTTTATCATTTTTTACGGTTTTCCAAAACAAAAACTTTATGACAATTGGTAATAACTGCTCATCCATCAATGAAAGCGTTTTTTGACTTGTTGGCCACTTCTACTATGACAGTCCATTTAGCCATCCATGTCTCAATCCCCGTAGAGTAGGAGTGCGTAAGAAGTGTGCAAAATGAGTTTGCAATTTATTATTCTGATCAGAAGATAAAACCTCAACTCCTCCTCACCAGTTACAACTCTATTTCACCTGAAGAGAAGTGCGAACAAGTTCATTCAGTAAATGTATACAGTCGTGTTGTTGCCGTTATTATGATTGAATTAAGGAGTTTATGAGTAAAGAATGCGAAGAGAATTTTTATTCTTCAAAGAATCCAATAAACCACACAAAGAATCTTAAAAAACAGGATAATTTTTGAAATGGAAAGCTTCGCAGCAGACACTAATTGCAAAAACCTACTTTTTCCTTCTCTCTTAGCTTTGCTCAAGCATAGTTCTTTTTAAGAGAAAAAAAATGCCGTACTCAAGCTTTGTACTCTATATTTAGAAGTTTGTTAAACGGAAATTCATACTATGCTGGGCACTATATTTTGAAGGAAGGAGAAAAAGGAAACTTGTGAACTTGTCTACGGTACAAATCTGTTTGATAGACATTATTAATCTCTATTACAAACTTGGTTATCATTATGATAATAACGATGATGAGTATGTTTGCAGGTTGACTGATTTCAGTGCGAGATTTCTTTTTCAAAACGAATCCTATTTAATTTGTCCGTTCAATTAAGTCCGTTAAAATTTATTCCTGTAAACCTGTAAACAGTTTCTATTTTTATTCAAACCAAAACACGGCTAGTTTTGCAGATTGACACAGTGGTGGATTATGTGTGTCGCACTGTCTGCGTGTCACCCTGACCATTTTTATGCCTTCAATTGCATTGTGTGTAAGATGTAAAAAAAGATTATGGCATGTTTAAGACAGTAGGTATTTAATTGACTTTCTTTTCAATAGCAAGTTCTTAGTCCTTCCTCCCACTGAGCCCTTCTTCCGCAAATTTATTATTTGTTCGTACTATTGTTACATATAACATGTATATCTTTTTTCTTACGCGAACAATAATTTACCTCAAGTACATTTTTTAATATTGTTTAAAATGTCGTATTCGTTGGAATTATTGTGGTTTTACATCTCTCTTGAATATCATCATATAAAAATAAATAACTGTACTTTTGCTTAATAATAAAGTGTAAAGAATGTCCTACCAGGTTATTTTTATAAGTGTATCATGAAAAGAGATAATAATCCTATGAAACACAAGTTGACCAGAGTAAGATGGCAGGTATTAGCATAAAAAAAGATTAACAATCTGTACAATCCCGCGTTCCGCCCTACAACAAAAAGCACTGCCATTTTAAGCTGTCACAATCATAACCAATAAAAATTCGTAAGGATGATGGTCAGTTGCTTGTATAATATATACCTAGTCATACAAGTACCCATTGCAGTTTACGTTTTACGATTTAGCGAAAGAAATAAGTAGGCAATGCTCTAAAGTAAACACTCAGGTGTGGACTTATTTTGATGATGAAGTTGGTCGACACCAACAAAACCTATATATGAAAAAAAAAAAGTTCACAACCTGCTGGGTCTGCTCAAAATGCCCTTCAGTCTCCAAACAAGGCGTGTGCTCCTTCACAGGAACAAATTTTTTTTTTTGCAAGAAAATTGCAAAAAAATGAAAAACAACAAAACAGACATTTTTATTGGACACGTTTTCAGCGTTGTTAAATCCTAACATTTCAGCGTGATTCACTAAACTAGCATGCAAGATCTCGACTCTCTACATGAAGTAAACGTGTAACCAACTTATTAAACAAAAACTGTCAAATCGCTAAGTGTGCTACTGCATTCCACAATGCAAGTTTGGTCCTAGTAAAAGTTGAGCAAAATACTTCGACGACTTTCGCTGTGCAAAAATATTCGGTGGCCATAAATATGAAAGTTGACGAATAAAAAATTCTGCCGATATACCTGCATAAATGTCATTTTAAAATCGAAATTTAGCATTTGTTATGGTCATTGATGTGAGACCAGAATATTAGGCTCTGAGCACGTACGACAGTCTATTGACCGATGAAATGCCTTTGACGGAGATCTTTAGTGTGCATGCCTATAACTTCGCTTGATTTCATCTGAAAATATGATATGACTATGAAGTTTGCGCATTCTCGTAACATATTGATTTCAAACTGACACAAACCATGAGGCGCTTGGAGTTTTAGCAGTTATCTCGCAGCTTTCGCAAAGAACCAAAATAGTTCGTATTTTCATCTGAAAAGTCAATAAATCAACTGAAAGTGGGTTCATAAATGCATGAAATGTCAGTAAAATTGTCTATTAAATTACGAAAACCAATCAAAGTCAGCCCTAACACTGGTTGAAAATGTTCACAGGATAAAAAATGGAACAGTTTTTGGCAACTCTCTCAAGTATCGAACAAAAGACCTTAATTTGCTGAGAATATACCCACTGTTAACCTTTTTCTAGACCACTCTATAGTTTCATGGCAGATACATCATGTGTCTGCTTCTACTTTTGGTATCTCTCTGATTTTCGCTGCTTTTTTTTATTTCAAACTCACGATTTGCTAATTTAACGGTTTCTGTTGTTGTAAAGTAATCTCTTACTATAATTTGTACTATATTTTCATTTCGCAAAGCAAACATCTTAATTTTCTCCACGTATAATGCCACACAAAAATATCCACCAAAATTATTCTATTCGAGGTACATATTTGTGAGTTAAAATTCAGGCTGAGATTCCGGGTGTGGAGGAAAACGATTCAAAAGCTAAGTGGGTAAGGTATATGGTGGTGGTGGTGGTGTCAACGCTCCAAGTTAGCAAATTAATCACTACCATTATTGGTGTATTGGCAAAGATCGTTGATTACATAAAAACGACTTCGTTGGCGTGACCAACCGCGCTCGTAGTGTTTGAGGGTTGCAATATCCACCCTTGCTGCTAATTACTGTGTAACTTATCGACATCTGCGTTTCTTTGTGTGCATTCAACCAAAAGCAGTTTTTATTGACAAACATAAAATTAAATTAGCAGTTGGCCGCCTGGTTGAATTTGATTAAAGGTAATTGCGAAAACAGCTCTTCGCGAGTGGGCCATGATTATGATAGGTTAGTCAAGTGAACATTGTTCAAAGCCCAATACGTGTGTCTTGAAATGTGTAGTTAACATGACATTGATGTCTGCGTAAAAATGTTTTATTTTATTATGTCTGCATTTCTATGTAGTGTCATTAGAGAGTTTTAATGACTAAACCACACAAGTTAGCACCACAATGTGAACTGGTCGTTTCGCTCAATTAATTAATGTTCTCAACCGATGCCCGCATTTGAGTGGGCGCGCAGTTGCTGAGAAAAGTACGCAGTTTAAGGCCCACTTGATTTTGAGGATGTGTATTGAGAGAAACGATGTTTAAGCACGTGAAAAATCTTGGTGAAAACGATTTTACTCAATAATTGGGGGTGATAAAGATGTGCCATATATTTTAAACGGTGATGCGAAAAACTTAATAAGTTGTACGCAAATCGTCCGCGCATTCGAGGGTGTGGTTCGAAACTCAAAAAGTTAATTGCTTGAGATTCTGAGATAAACGGGATGAACATATTTTACTCTGGGTAAAACTTTTCACGTGATTGCAAAAAATCGTACAGAATGATTTGAAAATGTGATAAAATATATGTCCCTACTTGCAAGAAAATTCATGTAATACATACTCATGTAGTCATGTACTTTATACTCACCAGCATGAACTAACAAGCTTCCACCGTCCGATAACACCACTCGTCAAAACTTCACCTAGATAGTAGTTATTAAATTTATATAACGTAATAGACTTGACTCCCATAGGATGTATAGTTCAACTTGTAATTCAATTCCTGCAAAACAATCTTTTAATTGCTTCCGTTATGTTTCGGTATACCTAATTTTTTAAAGAATATGTTAGATATAGACATGTGGAAATAGAAACAGGTATAAGCGCAAAAATAAATACATAGGAAGAGCTAATACCGTGAAGAGACGAGCGGAGAAACCCTGGTCAGTCTAACTTTCTGGGCTTGGCATTGCATTGAAGTGCAATAAAGTGGCCAAAATGTAAAGAATTTTGCATCAATTTTTTAAAAATCTTCTTTCATTTATCATTAGAAGTTTGTTTTCTCGCTATGTATACTATACGGTGCTCAATATGAATCACAATAACTATGAGATTTGTCTTGTTGAAATATAGGTTGCCTCTGGATTAAAGACATGATTAAAGTTACGTCTTGTTCGGCTCCATTCATTTTAATATGATCAATGATTTAAGGCATACAGCATTTAGGCGAAGGCTTAAATCCTATCCCCTTTTGATTATGCAACTCTGTATCAATCACTGTTTACCAAACATAAATTTAGACTTGTAGAAGGTTACAAACAACTGTTACATACCAGAGGATTAGATGATTCTAGTATTGATGTAATATTCTATCTGTACAACATCAGTAATATTGTTTGTTTATGAATTTGCAAGGTGACTGATCTTGTTAGACGCACAGGCTTCAATGAATAAATAGGTTTGAGATGATATGTTTGACGAGATAATACCGTGCGTGAAGTATATTCCTTAATGCGTTAAACGAATGTTCGTACAAAACAAGATCTTGTCATAAGATAAGATGTGTACACCGCATGGTTCTACTTCACGCAAAGAAAATCTCGTCTTAGGCTTGATATTAGGAGGGATTGCATCCACATATTATGCGTATTTCACCCACATTTGGTGTAGATCCACACTTTATGCTGTAATACAAGAATGTCATCACAGCCCGATTTATGATATGTGATCTGAGAAATCTTTCTGGATGCCGCTAATATATGCTAAACAAGCAAATGATCCGTACACTTCATTAATATAAGTTATTATTTTTCTGTTGTGGAGAGATGATGCCATATCACCTATTAACGCTTGCTTTCTGGTGGAACTGACTTTTTATTAGGATTCTAATTTTATCTCAGGAAGCCCCCATCTGCGATCGTATCGGCAGATGTTTTCTTTCGGTTTTAGAATTCATAGAAGTCAAAACTGAACACGGTACATTTCCAAGAGCAATTTCTTCACATGTGCCGAAGGGAAATTGCTCTGCAGTTTCCGATCCATTCTCATTAAATCAGTAACAGTATTTGTGGTTAAAATTGTTCTCTAGTTTACATCGCTACTCTTAAAACTGCAGACCGTACATGGTACTTTCTTACTAACATTTGAACTAGTGTCCACTGGGACAATCATGTTTTCATTGTGCCTGACCATCATAATCGTCAATCAAGGGCAGAAGACAACAATTTCGTCACTTTTATGATTCGCAGGATATCCTGCGGGTTACCAGTGGTTTGGTACATACTGAAGCATGTCAATTTCAATACGTACGCATAATGAAGTTATAGTTTTGACAATTTGTAAAGTGTATAAAATTCGGAATTGTCTGCAATATAAACATAAATGAGAGCTGCAAGTCTAATGATGACACAGAGCAATATCGCTCGAGCATTATAACTCGTAAGCTCAATACAATATTGCGCTTAAGTAGCGCTGAATAGAGATTTTAATAGGAAAAGCCCGAAGGCACAATGCAATGTAGCTTAGATTGACCGCAGTTGGATACAATATGTTACTACAAAAGTTTTAATCTTAGTTGTGAGTCTGAGTTTTTGGAGTTGTGTGAGTGTATTGTTTAGATAAAGTATAAAGAGTCCAGAGTTGACAGTACGTATGATTTTTGAAAAGACAGCAACAGACTAAGAACAAATCCGCTGTATTAAAAACGATTGTTTGTCCATAAGCTGGAATTTTTTTGCGGTATCATGAAGTAAGCAACTCAATACTCTCGTCGTTGGTCTATCTGGAACAAATATGTCCACCACTTCTTGTCATGGTACAAAAAAGACGTAAACCGCACTGCACCCAGACTCCAATGTGAAGTGCATTTGCTACAATAGCCCAACAGGCTGGAAAAACGTACAATACGAGTACGATATGCGCAACATTTTTTATTTCATGAAATTCTAACCAACTATGTTGTCTTACAAAGCTTGTAAATATTTATGCGGTTTAGATTGATAAAATTGATTTTGATTAAAATATCCCGTCTCAGTAGAGACACATCAGGGCATTTTTTAGTGCATGCAATTTTTGTAGGCTTTAGCAAATAATCGAAGGATATTCTTCATTCTTGTCTGTCGTTTTAGCTGGGCTGGAAGAAATTTTGGTTTGTTTTGGACGGGAGACTATTGACATACTACAAGTCGAAGGCAGACTATGAAAGCTTATCGGCATGCTGTGGCTGTATCAATTTAGGGATTGCCTCAACTGTTCGACCCATTCAAATCAAAGGATGTAAAGGATATCCACTCCAAATTGTGACGCGATCCCAAGTTTACTATCTGGTAAGCAAAATTTATCTCGTGTAAACATTTATAGAGGATATTTCAGGAAAAATGAAATCTGAGGATTATCGATGCATATCTACGATTTGTTGATGTCGACTTTTTTGCATACATTTTTGTAGAGATCACCAGAAAAGCCACATTTGGAACAGTGGCTGATTGCGATTCAGGAAGCGGCATCATCTCCTCGATCTTCATCAGTGTTGACGTCCTGGAATAGCTATTCTGGCAGTCAGTATTTCAATAGAAACTCCTTTACATCTCAATCACAATGGGTAAACTAGCGTTTTTCTCTGTACAAGCGTCAAAAAGTAAGGAGTAGCCGTTGACCACATTTTTTTCTTTTAATTTTAGTCGCTAAACAATTCATCAGACGATATAACGGACCGCTTAGGAAATTTGCCTGACACTTTTTATCAAAAACGGGACTCGCTTCTTCAACTGCCCCGGGCATCATCGCAAGTTTCCCCTGCGATCCAGAAGTGCCACAGTTTTACATCTCTCCAGAATCCCGTCGTGAATAATTTTGGGAACAGGAAAGTTCTGATTTCTTCTTCAGAAAATCTCCGCGATTTGCAAGACAATAGCAAGCTCATAATGCAACAGTCTACGTCCCTACTTGTATTAGATTCTTCGCCACAGGCTGCCGAGCTTCGAAAGGAGCTGACAAGAAAACTGCTACTCGGCTCGTCGAAAAATGGGTCAGTTGAGGGTGACAGCGAAACCGTTCCTACTCCAAAGTTTTTATTGTTATCGGCCAAGAAAAAGCTGGAATTGGGACCCACTGGAGATAACGAGTCACACGATTACGCGGAAATATCAGAGTATTCAGATAAGCCACCGAGCAGCAAGCCATATGAAAACTGTGACGTGGAGAAATACGCTTTAGCAAGCTTAAACTCGGCTTCACAAGGAAGAAACTATGTTCGAAGTGAGTCTTCAGACAGCGACATATACGAGCACATTGAAACAGTTGACCAGTCAATGGCTCCGGTTATCTGGGAACCATTGAGTGATGGAAATCATGGAGTGGCAAATAGCAAACGGTTTCCAACACATAGGATGAGTACAAGCTCAAATAGGAACTCACTCGTATCCATTTCCGAGGTGCCAGAGGATGTTTCAATAACACCATCACCAATTAAGACGCCTGGCTTGTCATCCATACAGGAAGCCTCTTGGCGATCGGAAATCGATCCGTATAAAAGTTTCCATAAAAATTACGAAGATGATTTGTCCAGCTGCCGCAGTGAAAGCTTCAGAAGCTTACCGTGCGTTGAGAAAGAAGGAAAAAAGAGAAAAGGAAAGGCATTCAGTGGATTTCTTTCAAAAGTGTTTGGAAAAGGAAAGGGCAAAACAACTAAATCGGATTCATATGATGATCTAAATCGACCAATGGTTATATCAGGACCAGTTGACTTGCGAAAAGAAATGCAAGAAACTAAACCCTCCCCTGCCTTGATTGAAAGAAGGCCGTTTGCTCCACCTTCGACGATCCAGAAAGAGAGCAGCAATGAAGCCGTGAAGTCAAATCCCAATCCGTCCATGATTGGATTCCCGAATGGCTATGAATAATACAGTCGTAATGGACGAGCTGAGACAGAAAATGGGCAATATTACGTTAAAAAGGACAAACTCTAAAGATAGCAGTAGCGGCCGAGAATCAGAATCACCCCCCAAAGAACTTGTCAAGTCAGAACCGAGAGTTCCTTATGTCCCGCGAACGTCAGAATCGACTTCGGTTTCTGGGAAGCCAGTATTAGTGTTCCAAACAGAAAGCAAATGTTTCCGAGTCTAACACTGATGATGACGCTTTATGTGAAAAGGAGAAAGAAATACAAGTGGCTTCTATTTGCCTATCTCCTGAAAATGACACATTGCCAAAGCCAGACGTGAAAAGAGATATGAAACCTCCTATGAAAAATGAGGAAATAATATTACCTCCACCACCCCAATTCCAGGCGGTGGTGCCAACTGTTGCTGTAAATGAAGACTTAGCTGATGGGGACGTTGATTTTCAAAGCAAATTGGCTAAGTTTAATAGATTGTCACAGCAGTTGAGTGCAACATTTATAGCTATGAATCCAACTCTTCACTCCAGTCAAGTAAATCGCTCACACTCGTATAAGCATAAGCACAAAAGCACTGAAGTGATCCCTCCACTTCCCCCTAAAAAGAAGCATGGCTTACCAACAGGAAGTGTTGGAGCATTTCCTATTTACGACGTGCCATCGAATAACCGACCTGTTAGAAGATCCTCATCCCTCAGTGAGAAAGAGAATAGCATTGGGGCATATATCAGAGGAATAACAAAGAAAAATTCTCACCCCTGATATTGTCATTTCCGGGAATGCAAAGTTGTTTGGAAATCCTGAAAACGATCGAAAAGATTTTAGGCGTGCTTTTGACAGTAGCAGCGATGAAAGTGTGCATGCGGTTAAGCCTAGTTCGAGCCCCGCTATCCCTCCACTTCGTCCACCGAAGCCAAAGCCACCAGCAAAGCCAAAGTCCTTTGATTCGGGCGGGAGTCGATCAAAATGTAACTGAACTGCAAACATTTTCATCTTATAAAATTAGCGTTTTATGTAACTTACACTAGTTTTGTAATATTTATTTGCAGGTAACTCTGAATCGTCATCGGCCTCTTCTGAAGCAATTTCCGAGCCACCAGAAGCACCACCCCTGCCAATTCCAGCATTAGCTCTACCTCAGTTAGAAATGGACTCTCCTACAAGTTCCAACAAGTCTTTGGACATTGACACGTTTAGATGCCCTTTCTGATATTGGCTTGTCTGATACAAAAGCCAGTAATTCCCCTCCAGATAGTCCCAAAGTCTGCCCAATACATCCGAAGACAAACGAGGACTTGTCCATTTCTACCATAGCAAGGACTCCGGATTCACTGGTAACAATTTCTGATAGCATTGTTCCCGATTCCTTGATTGGTACTCCTGACACAGAAATATACCAGGCAGAAGTGATTCCCACTCAGGTTCTCATGACTCATGAGACACCTGAACCAATCTCAATCAACAAGCTGGAAATTTTAATTGATAACAACGATGGAAGCCCTTCTGTACTCGGTTTTAAGAGCCCGATCGAAAGTCACGCAGATTCTCTGGAAAGGAACGTTCGAGTTAGCGTTCCAGTCGTCCCTGAACCACCATCTCAGGTCTATCAAAACATTCAATTCGCTACAGTCAGCACTCTGATCCAAGAGTTTGAAACGGTTAGTAGTTAGTAACCCATCTCATCTCTCATTTAAATAAACTTCTCTAGGGGTCTTCATATTAAAAGGTATTTTTATGATTCTCTCAGGTTCAAGAAAACGAAGAAGAAATTTCCGAACTGTATGACGATTTTCCCGCCGAGTTTTACACTCCAACGCCGTCGTCATTTTCAGGTTACGCTCCCTCCGAAGTTTCTTCCACATCTGCTGACTCCTTCACAACAGCACCTCCAATACGCCCCTCAGCAAACAAATCACACGCCCGGATTGACGCCATACGAAACTCAGGAATGGAACAGCTCGAGGCATTCCTCAGCTTTGGCAGCAGTTCAGAAGATGGAAGCTACGAAAGTTGTGTCGAGCATTTGTCGGAGGAGGGGAAACCCCAGAGTGCTTGTGCAGTAATCTCCCTAGCAAATCATAAAGCCCATCCAAGCCCAATGCAAATTACAACCAGCGGGGGCATCAATCGAACCGGAGCTATCAGCCGACTGGGGCACTCTTCAGCCATTGGCCACATTCAAAAGATTTTAACTACCAGTGATGCTAACTAGTTATATGTATACTTTACAAACATAATATGATAATACCTAATGTATAAATGCAATATGTTCATGAATCCCTTGTCAGTGTATTGAAACAGTGTGCTTTCGAAATAAACCGATTGTAAACTTATATTTTAAAAAAAGTTCCTTCATGCATGGAAAACAAAGAGAAAACGTTGAATTGAACGGTGGACATTGAAAGCAAACCGTTTGCTGGAAACAGCGACAGCCTGATGAAGTCTGGGGCGAGGTGCAAATTGGCACGAGCATCACATGTTCTTCATTTGCTCAATGTGTACAAAACAAAAAATCATGTGCATTGATACATATTGTAACTTGGACCGCATGAATTAATTTTTATCCAATATCAGTTAGTTTAGAACTTTGCCATTTATCGGAAAATGTCAGTTCTTCGAAGTTTATTACGTGGAAGATATTTGAGAGGAGGTATGCTGGTGGAGAATATTACTCCAGGCCTTCAAAAGAGTGTCGGGTATTTGGAACTTCAAAGAGGTTTGAAAACGACAGACACCTCCCATCCCGAGCCGGTTTATAATGATGACGAGAGGATATTGAAAAAAGTACTCGCTGAACGACTGGAGCAGAGTGATGACTTGGTAAGCTGACGAATTAGTGCAAAGTGGGGATAACATAAAAAAATAAGAAGAAAGTCAGTTACGTTAATGCAAGTCTCCTTATATTTAGCCGATAGGAATGGTGAATCCTTACGAAAAGGAAAAAAGGAAGTGCATTTTGTGTGAACACCAAATAAGGCCGGACTACAAAAATATAAAATTATTGTACCAATTTGTGTCGCCGTATACCGGGTTGTTGTACGAGCGACATATCACAGGCCTTTGCAAGACCAAGTACGAAGATGTTAAGAAGCAGGTTCAAATAGCTAATGCATTAGGTAATTGATAATCTCGTTTACTAAGCGCTCGTGTTTTGTCAGCATTATTTTATATTTTTTTTCTACTCTTTCAGGTCTGATGTCTGACTACATCAAACTAGTTGAATTCATCAAAGATCCCAAACTATGCGACCCCGAGCGACCAGTGAAACCACACAAATATTGAATGTCTTCATAAAATTAAATAGTAAAATTTAGTGTTTTGATATTTATTACGAGTCGAATAAATTACAGTTATGATAACGTAACTAGTAATTCTGTTCTGTGGCTTAAGGTGCTTCGCCAGGTGTCATGATTTCAACTGGCATTCCAAGTACCGGTTTCCAGATGACTTGATACCATTCCAAACAGAATCCAGCGTTGTCTATTTCCGTCTCTGCTTCATATAAGTCTGTTCTCACGTAAATCATGTATGGCGTTCGTTTTGCTAGTGAACGAAAAAAAAAATACTTTGAAGGCCTGTTTTATCGTAAGAATAGCAGTACACGTACAATTTACGAGGAATGGGGGGAACGTTGTTAGCCTGTTTCCACAATATCTATCTTTGGGAGAGTGCGGTCGAGAAACTGAGGTATCATCTGACATAATTGTAATATAATCGCCCACACAGGCAGTCCACTGAAAAAAAATAAAACGATTTCATGTCAATTGTACTTCGTTAGAATTCCATAGTTCTGTACTTGATAGATTTACAAACAAAGAGAATCCCGTCATTAGAAAGTTGGGCCCTTGTGTGTGGAAGGATTTCCAAACTGACTCGTTTCGACACGGAAACCACTGGGAAAATTTGAGAATAGACAAGTTTTTTCTTCATAAGCAGTTTTTCACGATAATGGACTGCTTTTCAAAACTCACAAATATGGACTGAGCTCCAGCTTCTTGCCTTACGCATATAGAGTACTGTAACCCGGCCAAATGGGGATTTTCAGGGTATCCCAAAATTTTAACCATCCCAGTTGAATTAGTATAATACTGGGTACATCCACTAGGCGCTAAATAATTAATATCAGATCATGACATCTCAAGACAAATTACTTTAAACTTTCGCATATACCTCTTGCTGGGTCGTTACAACGATAGTATACAACCTGCACATTCCATTTCCGACGATTATTAATTTGACCTCCATCCGTGGAAATGACTAGGCTGATTGGGTTCGTTTTCTTAAACTCTAGATATACTTCGAAAATACATATACCGACAAGTCATAATGCAACCAAATATTACATACCCTTGAGCCATTGATAAATCAAAATCACGTACAATGTTGCTTTGAAAGCGGCCCGCACAAATGGGGCGTGGGTTGACTTGTCACCCCAAATATTTTGATGCTATCTACCAAACAGTGGCCATGTTTGTCCCCTTTGTTTAAATCCATATCATGAAGTAGTAGCAAGACTTGGCAAATCTCAGGCGATGGCTGTTAGTTCGAAAATATATAAATCATGTTCAAAATGAAAGCAATCCATCCGTTTCTCCTCATAATTTCATCAGCAAACCTTTACTATCTTTGTCCTGCAAGACTGAAATTTATTTGGCTGAAAGGAATCAGGAAACCCAATACTTTCTGAAGTAGGTATTGTTCTTTGAAATCGTGTCATTACAGCTTCTGATAACTTGAAGAATAAAGCATTGACTCTTGATTAGACGCATTGGAAACAATAACAAGATACAGAAAATGAGAGATAGGTTGCGTAACTCATAACTCAGCGCAAAGAGCTACCATAAAATTTGCACGGACAGTGCAAACAAATCAAATTTGAAACAGGGAGACCCACGTGCACTCTGACCAACAATGAACATTGTTTGATGAGTTTCCCCTTACCAGAACATGAATGCTCAATTGGGCTTGGGTAACGTACACTTAAAGACCACGCATAAAAGTCTTGCGAATAATTTACTGCTCCATTGTAAATTTGCGTCACGACACATAAATTATCAACCATGAGAAGGCATTCAGTCAAGAAAAAGCTTGGCTAGAGTGTCACTACAACATAGATGGGAAATCTATCTCTCCTATAAAACTTATATCCTCTGCAGAACCTTTCGTATCATGTTTATAGCTGTCCATATTTTGATGTATTCACGAGATTAAGATTAAAATCTTTCACTAAAAAGAGCCCTTAGCTATATTGCTACCACACAGGCGTTGACATACCTTCTGTAAAACAATCCCAGGTTCTTCCCATTCAGATCATGCTAAACAGTAATAATTAATTAAATATTTTGTTTCACAATGATTTGCCTCCGGAGTCCTCCCACTTTTGACTTCTCATACATTATCATAATAATTATATGGCTGCTCAATTGCCTGCCACTTGACAAGATGCTGCTACAAAGTTAATTCTACTAAATAGCCAACGTTGCATCCGCTATGGTGTCAATCGAATAGATTTTTAACGTGTAAGGGTCTTTTAATTGCGACGTTGTGTCGATAAACCAATGTCCCCATCATTTTGGTTATACTTATAACCACGATAAACTAAGGGTTCGCGTAAAAGGTCCGTGTGTCTCTGTAATCATGATGACTCATTTTCGTTATTGGCTGGGTACACACGTACATACACAACAAACGCCAAATCCTGAGGCACATGTCCCTTTTGGCAATCCATTAGCGCGTCTGCATTGCGTCCTAAAACAGAAAATGAAGCATAATACAAGTTATGATAGTTAGGCTTAGAACCTAGGCATGCCGTCATTATCATTTAGACGAACATTTTTACTTTTTTTTTGTCTATCGATTTTTCTCTCCCCAGTCTTTCAACTAAAAATTGGTACAAATTGAAAGTGAATTAGACCAACGGTCATAGGGGAGAGTGTTTTGGGTCTGAGCAACAATGAAAAACTCTTGGGCAATATCAAACAGGTTATGATAACTGCAGACTGAATACAAAACAATTATTGAGGAGATGTAGCTATAAAGGTTTGGAAAAAAATGTCAGCTCCCCGTACAAATTTCGTTGATTTGTTGAACCAGAAGTATACCTTATTTTGTTTATTAGGTCAAGTGTCCGAAAGTATCCACTTTCAAGTATATAGAGGATAGATAGGTCATTCGAGAATCAAGAAGACCTATCTATCCTATCAAGAATTATAGAGGACCACTTACATAGTAAAGCAAGTTCCAATTTCATGTGAATTCGTTGATTGACACGGCTCGTTTCCAACAATCACAATAAATGGCAGCCCTTTTTCCGGCAATATAATCACAAAAATTGCACAAACCTTGCGAAAGATTATGATAACAGTGATAATGGGTAAAGAAAGAGTCTTAACTACATTTTGAAGATCTATGCGACAATGGCTGTCCAGACATGATTGGTTGAAAGCCAAGAGTATACTCCAAATAGAGAAACAGGATCGTTGATTCGTAAGTAATAATAATGCTGCTGGATATTTTCATACTGAAAGTGGGGTACTATGAGAATGAAAAGCTTAAGTGAAACCGTTTCTACCTCCGTTTATAACTTGAAACTGACAAAGACTCATCCCCGAAATTATTTTGTCTTGATCGGTGGAATCGGAAAACTTTTCTGCAACGAACATATTTTCTTCAATATGGTTATTAAAATGCAAAACAGTTCTAAATCAAGTGTGAAACAAGATTTCCCAATGTGATCATCAAAATCATTAATTAAGTGATAAATTTCGAATACATTGTCATTATTTTTGCCCATCCTCAATCAACATCATGTATCGGTGCTTAAACCAAACATTCATACGTAAACCCACCGTCGATATCAAACCTTCGATCGATCATCGGCTGCTCTCAATACATTTTTACTTTGGACACACATACAGGAACAAAATACCACCGACAATGCGAATGAAATCATTGCACTATAAACTTTCGAAATCGTCTCTGGAGGCTTTCAAGCAAATATCCCCAACACCAATCCATCAATCCTTTTTTAAACACAAAATATAGCTAAATGAGCATCTATATGTTTTAATCTGTTTTAGGTTTGGCATATCACTGTTTCCGGATTCGCCTTGTATGCTAGATAATCCTATAACAATTCGAAAGCGTACAACTACGCGCATTAAGTATACAGTTCTTCATTCAACACCCTCGCGCATTATAAGATGGATGAAAATATTTAGGCTATTCGTAAACAAAGATAACGGCCCACTCCTCTACAATTCAAATTGAATTTTTCTTCTGAATCATTACCATAAAAGAATGTGTATACTTAGGTTAATACTCCTTGAAACATTTTCAACTTCCAAGTCAATCACTCCTGCCCATCTCATCTTTACACCGAAAGGATGTGCTAAACCTGAATAATAAAATCATTATTACATACAGTTGCCGTTGATTTGTTTTTCTATTGAGCCTGCTCAGCAAGCACACCTACTCAACTGACAAACATATACTTACCGGTACCGTATTCAAATGATAACAAAATAAAAGCTTTTAAAGCTATAAAGACGTAGCTGAACAGAAGAACAGAACAGAACAAAAGCTAAAGAAAAGGCTAAAGAAAAAGCTAAAGAAAAAGCTTAG
>VICI01000389.1:0-40468 GCA_019593645.1 Akabosia matsudoensis | reverse complement strand
CAAACCGCTAGCATGTAAGGTGTAGCCTGTGGAATGTTTTGAAGGTTTCCGGGGTCGTACGAAATCCATATAGTACTTTAGATTAGGGTTGCCATTGGCACCCCTATTCTTTGCCTCATGAGGAAGAACGCCTTCGGCGTTCTCCCCCATGAGGCGGTGTTCCTTGCCTTCGGCAAGGAACACCCACAAGAAGTACTCAAAAAATAATGCAAGCAAAAATTAACCTCATAATACACGTAAATCCAAAAATTCTTATCATTTTTTAGGCAAGTCGCCTTGTTTCGTTGTAACTTTTGCAGCTATTCTTTCTGAAACAGCCGCATAAAAGATAAGAGTCTGTTTGTATAAAAAGAAGAAAAAAAACCGGTGCTACGTTGAGAGAGCAATGTTTATGACTGAGAAGAGGGAATGCCTATATGAGTGCCTCCATAGAAGCGTATTGTCTAGAGAGGGACTAGTATGCATGCTTTCATCATTATCATCATCATCTTTGCCAAAGTTAAATTTATTCATGGTTGTGCTAAATTTATCTTTATCTCTTCCCTCTCTCATCTCACTACACCTTGTTTCGCTCGCTCTGTGAAAACTAGGCGTCTTTTTTCTATCCAAACGCTCTCTCCCCTTCATTTTTTTTAAAACTTCCTTCCTGTCGTCTTTTGTTTATCAGCTTCAGCTTAAAAAATATCTCTTCTGTAGAAAACTTTCAGTGCCAGTACGAGAGATGCAACTGCTCTAGAACTACTTAGACACACTTATAAATTTTTTCCAGAGTGCTTCTTTTATAAATTTGATGAAAATTTACTGAGACGTATGCATAGACAGCTAGTCTTTAACAATGTCCAAGCGTTTTACACCTACTATGACCTACTGACATGTTTCCAAAACTTAGTAAAGTTCAGTTGGAGACTTCCTAATGGATCCAGGGATTTGTTTTGTTATTTTTCATGCTTTGAATGTTGGCGACATGATTGTTGTATTGTATTTTTATTTACCTTAAAACACTGTAGCTTAAATGCTTTCATTGTACATATTAGTATCACTAGCACGGTCAACATTATTCTGACAAAATTTAGTCTATTGAGCTACTAAAATGGTTCGTAAAAGGAAACTAATATTTTAGCCCAGTCTTCATCAATGATGATGAAAAATTTGTAGAAGTTTTTTTATTTGATAGTTTCAAATTTATTTTCATGCAGAGTCTAGTGGAGGAGGCAGCGGTCTCGTTTTCGGTATTCATCTCAGCCAATGCGTGACAAACGATAGGCTACGACAATTGAAGGCTTCTGGAGTAAGCGACATTGGTACTGAGTCTGAGCTCCTGCTAAGTTCTGTGCCTAGTAAGAGATCTCAAAATGGAAGTAGAAACAGCGTATCGTCAGTTTTTGAAATGGTCAAAGATGACAAGGTTGAGTATTATTCAGTTTTGGAAGATACTATTTTATACCTTCTACAAAATACAAATAAATATGTGGTCAACGTTGCCATGGATTTTTGTTTTAGGATACGATACCCATACATTCGTCGAGTTTATCAGTACCTGCAATAGTGACTGCGTGTATTAACCACCTGGAAAGTTATGGATTACATACGACAGGGATATTTCGAGTAAGCACTTCGCTGAAAAGAATACGACAGCTTCGGGAGGACTTGGACAGTGGAAAAGACGTCCAGTTTGGAGAAGATCACAGCCCTCATGATGTAGCTGCGTTATTGAAGGAATTTCTGCGTGACCTGCCCGAGCCATTGCTATGCAGAGACTTGTATCAAGCTTTCCTTAAGACACAAAGTGATTATTGTTATCGATCAGTTTTTCTTGTTATACTTCGGACAACTCTGTAAAAATTGTTTTTCTTCTTTCACAGAAATTCGTAACCGGAAATTGCAGTTGGAAGCTGTTCAACACTTAGTCCAGCTGCTTCCGGTGACAAACCGCGATACACTTGCCTCCTTACTTAAATTCTTTGCAAATGTAGTGGCGAACTCGAGTGAGACCCGTTCGAAAACAGGGGAGATCCTTCCAGGGAACAAAATGGAGGGCTATAGCTTAGCTACCTTGATAGCACCCAATATTCTACCTTGTATGCCCTCCGATGGGTCCAACGTGTCCAACGCTTCGGCTGACCAGAGTGCAGCACTGGCCAAGGAACGTAGAGAGTCGATAGACTTGGTCAACTACATGATCTCAAATTACCAGAGCATTTTCGAAGTTTCACCCGAACTCCTCCATGACGTCTATTTACACTTGATGGATACTAACCCAGAAGCTATAGAGGGCATTCTTCGTTTAAGATGTGGCATATCCGATGAGTACGTGCACAGGTCAATACTAAATAATTACAACAAAACTTTGTACAACAAACCTTTTTCTGCGATAAGAGAAAGTGATTTGTTTTTATTTATTGAATCCCAGTGGCATTGATGAGTTGGAAACAACCAGCAGCGTGTTCGAAGAAAGTGAAGGACCTGAGCTGGTCGACTTGGATGAACCTGTTGCATCGACAAGTAGAGTTTTCAGAAGACGAGAAGATATTCTCCATGAAGGAGCAGGGAAAGGCGGTGTGAGCACTACGGTCGAGGAGAGCCGACAGAGAGAAAGGCGGATCCGAAGAGAAGAAAGTGGTATTATCTATTCTTCTGGGGGTGTGGGTGCATCGTCTGACACAGAGAAAGCACAGAGCGGAGGTGAATCTGACAGTTCTGTGGGTACGAGATCTTCGTCACGCTGGTTCCGTCGCAGCAGAGGTGATGTGAAAGGAAGAACTTCTAGTGATTCAGGTTAGACAACTTTATGGGTATCCAGCTGGTTTTCTCCATATGCATGTGTTTCAAAGAAAGCTTTGTTTTTTTTTTATTTGAAACAGGAAGTGAGAAAGTGAAAGGAAGCAGAAAACGTGAAAGTTCTCTGTTTGAAAGCAAAAGAGCAAATTCTCTGGATTCAGTAAATGTACAAGAGGCACCCTCGACGACATGCGGACCATCATCACCAAGCACACAAACGATACGAGTGTCACCCCGGACGAGTGCGATTATGGCATGTGGAGGAGTTGGAGGAGTGCTCGTATCTGCGGGCGACATTGTGACTAGCCGACCACTTAGCGGCTCTGATCAAAGTCTTCGGGTGCCCGAGCATTTGACGAGTACAAGGCGACAAAGTTCTCCAGTTCTAGAAAGTAGTGGGATTATCACTGCCTCTCTGAAAATTCCAGTTCCTGTCCCTCTCAATATCGATGACACTGACATTCCGTACATAGAAGATGAGAATAATATGGATGGGGGCGGGGGAGCGTCATCCTCGTTATATCCATACCAACACCACCATCATTTGCATCACTTGGTGCACCATCATCAGCAGAGCCACAGCCAATCGGCTCAGCAGTACCAACCCACAGCCCAACAGCTTAGCCAACAGGCTGCAATGCTCCAACAAAAATATCCAATAACCCAATTTCAGTACCCGTTCCACCAGCAACTTGCACAACAACAGTTGGCCCACGACGTTTCCGGCTCTCCTATTGACCCTGCTGGCTTGACAGTTGTTCGTTGTCGATCCATGTCTACTGATTCATCTGTACCCCTTAAAACGACATCTTCAAGTGTAACTACTACTCCGATTAGTAAGTACCTATCCTATTATCATTGCTACTTAGAAATGACACGCATCATTGTTATGTCGATATTTTAATAAATTTCTCAGGTTCTCCAGCAAGGCAACCGTCTTCGGAAATATCCAGTCCTACAGGGTTCTCTCCACCCACGTCGCCACCACTATACGGAACATTCCCAGTTGAGGAAATGACTGCTAGAATGCTAATAGGCTCTGCTGCAGCGTCGTCATCGAGTACATCCACGGTTACAGCATTGTCCACCTCCCCATCAATGCACCAATTTCACCACCATGGCACCATATCCATGACCTCCTTCGGTAGTATTCCGAGCAGTAGTGGCACTACGAAAGATATCCCAGTAGAAACAAAGTCTTCGGTTTCGACTCCTGTTACTAGGCCAAAACTCGAGAAACCTGTCACTACTTCTGAATCGGCCTCCCCTTCAATATCTTCGAGTACGAGTAGACCAGCACTGGGCTCTGGATCCCCATACACTTCTCAAAAGGTTCTTTCCAGTAGCTCACAAGGAGCTATAGCGTCCTTAGGAAAACCATCGGTGCGACCTAGTGACACGGGTACAAAGAGTGCAACGCCATCACCTCAGCCCCCCTCGTTAAATACTATGCCAAGCTCGTCAACCTTATCCGCATACCTGGCCTCTACCGTACCCTTATCATCATCACCTAGCAGCAGTAGTTACGCGATACCACCGGTAGCCACCCAACCATCCACGTTAGCAGGTAGCGGTGGAACACAAGCATCTTCCGGAAGCTTCATACCAGCTGGAGAGCCAAAGGGACTTGGAAAGGAAACGAAGAGTGCCAATATTGGTGGACTGATAAAATCAAAGACTGCAGACTTCGATAAACTCGCCCCAGTGAAATCAGCATCAATTAGCTACTTGGAGCCGATACAGGCAGAACCAACAAGTAGCAGCAGTGATGGTGTGGCGACATCTACTACACCTTTAGCTGCCTCAGAGCAAACCCCATCTTCCTCGGGCACAACGGCTGCTAGTACTCAGCATCATCAAATTTATTCCATTGCACCTAAAATGAGGCTAAGATCTCAAGAAAATGTTCTACTCAAACAGCAATTCCTTCTGAGGCAACAGCAGCAACATCAACAGGGTGAAAGCAATACGGGCCGTCGAGAAAGAACCATTGTGAGAGGCACTGACCAAACTACGCAAAGCCAACCAGCCGGCGAGCAACAGCAAACTTCTTTTGACGATCTTTCTAGTCAGTCGGTTTCATCTAGTAGCGAATTGAGTAGCACGACTGGCCGATCTATAACAAGACGGCGTCTACTCGGTTCAGCGTCCTCAGGTGCTATCGTTACAAGTTCGAGTAAGTCAAGCAGCGGAGCAAGTCAGCCATCAGCAGGAGCAGGACAACGAGTGCGCTCGAGGGAGCCAGAAAGTACGAATACCTCTGTCCCAGATACCGCAGCCCAGGGATCGTCCTCAACAGGAAGTGCAGCCGCCTCGGGAACACTTCAAGCACCTTCGACATCTCAAGGTTCCTCCCCATCGAGATGGAAACGATCTGAAATCATAGCTAGTCGACAACAAAGCCAGTCAAATCCAGATCCAGAAACTTTCGTATAGTATTATTTAAAATAGTTTAAACTACGTCTAATGTCAGATAGAATTACACGTAACAAGGGGGCATTCAGAATACCACTTTCAACGCGTTGACCTACAACACATTGAGTCAGCTAAATTGAGTCTTTTTATGATCCCCTGAACAGTTAGACTTTATTTTGAAATTGTTTGGATACGGAAGTCAATTCAATCCGCAATAGTCAGTTAGTTGTTATGTCCAATGAATATAATTTTTCGTAGTTGAGTCTTTTACCAGTAACCAATGAAACATAACTTGATGTACTTCAAAAACTCCACCATAGTTATGTTGTCAAATGTTTGTCTATTGTCTACAAGTAGATTTAGATTTGCTATGAAGTGTATACTTATCTTGTTTAGGTAGTTATTTTGATGTCATACATTTTTTCAGTGAGGTTCCAGAGAGCTTGTCACACGCGTACAAAGATGTTTGAATGCCAATGCAACAGAACCAATGGTCGTGACTACAGAAGTGAGGTGCAGAGTGAGATGCAGTTTGTAAACCTTTCCATTCAAGCTCAAACATAATATTTTTTGGCATTCCCACTCCGCGTCGGCTCTCTGGTACTCAATCTGGGCTATTTATAATGGAGGAGGCTGTATACAATTGGTGCTACCACTGACAAAACCGTGATTTTGCAAGATTAGTTTGACCGCAGTACATAAAAATAACTTTTACAACTAAATACGAAAGGGGTTTTAAGAATGATAGCAAATAAGATTACTTCGCTTGTAAATTAAATGAAATTAAAAAATGGTTTAGTGGTAGTGTCGAAAAAATAAAATATTTATCAAGCCAGGTTGTGCAAATTAAAATGTTAAGCGAGGAAGAAAATGTATGCTGGAATATAGAAGAGAAATGTCTCTGCATACTAGTCAGAGTTTTTATTATGAGGGTAGATAGTTGAAACTGGAGAGAATATAAGCTTTCGCGTGGATTTCAGTGTAGTGACCATTTTTAAGAAAGATCACTTTCACCGCACCTGTTTTTTGTAAGCTTATAAAAAATGGATGTACGCGCATGTATCATGCTTTAAGTGTTTAAGTCGGACCAGTGAAGATATTTGTGCCATTTGAAACACAAAACATTGTTCATCAGTTTTTATTTATTATTATTTTTTGACAATCATTTTTTTCTAGTCCGAGAGACAAAAGAAAGGCGACTCATTCTTCTCATTGCAGAAAACGTAGTCGGAAAATTGTATCATAATTAATTTAACTTGTAATACAGATGTTAAATTTGTATCTTCCTTTCTCTGCTACTCTTTATTTTCGCCGTGCTCAAAATTTTACTATCAAAAATCTATACTGCGGATGAAACAATTGCTAGTTCTATTTTATTAAGGGACAAGTGTTTTAAAAGTCGACGGGAGAATGCAATGAAGCATGATATCGTTTTAAAATGTCTATGTACCTCTTTTCTGTGGGGGAAACAACAAAGCTTCTAGCTTGAAATATGGACAGGCAATGAAATATTTATTAAAAAATGTATGTCACGTTCACATTGTGTTTAGAATAAGATTCAAATGGAGGAGAAATCTTGATATTGTTATTTTAAAAAGAATAAATATTGAATGATGTGGTCACTCGTAATTACTCCAGCGACTAACAATTTATTGCTAAGCATTGATCCAGCCTTCCACCACCTATAGAAGCTGTTGCAAGCCTTTTAGGAGGACATGTATTGAGGATGAGTAACTTCATGTTTCCAGAATTTCCGACACAAATTTGAATGAGATTTACAGACGCATTTTTTCTTTTTGATGAATTTACTCCGCTCAAAAAAAAGTTTTCCATTTTTATTACAATCTTCCCCTCATATATAAATTTGTTTTCGTAACTTCATAATATCGGTAATAATCGTTAGCTTTGTATCATTAATAATACATAAACGTCAGTTCAGTTTCACTGTTCTATTCTGCATCACTCCATTATCTATGACTTCATGGCTTTGATGATGACGTTTTGATCTTTTAACAGATTTTCCACTTGTCCACCGGTGGTTGAGGAGGCTTTTTGCCAATATTTTCCGTTTAAAATGTACAATTTAAATTGCTATTTTGTAATTCCACCTGCTCAACAAGCAACACTGGTATCATTTTGTAAGTAACACAATATGAATATCATGGTTTCAAACATCACGACGCATACACATGAAAATTTTACAGGCTGGCATGCTTCCCGTGTTTAAACAAAGAGCTTTAAGAGTAAAGACTATCCAGTTAAAAATTATAAGTAGTTTACTCGCAAGGTACTATTACATAAAGACACACTGCTTCCACCCCATCAAGAAATATGAATTCCTTAGCAGTTCCACTAAAGATTCTGTTTCGTACTTCCACTTACTAAAGTACTACTCTGCAATAATCATTCTTGTAAACGATATAAGTTAATTGCTTACAATAATAGTTGTCGGTTCGAAACTTCATCTGTCTGATTCACTAATTGTCAAGATGTGATAATCCATCTATAAAATATGAACGCGACAGCGTCCGTACATTAAATGATTCTTTTTCTGATAAATATATTTCTCTATCTTTAGGCAATTTATACCGTATAGTTATAATTACATGTAGGAAACAAGTACTTCATATTTTACAAATGCACAGGTTAAGAAGTGACACGTCGATTGTGCTAGACGACACTGCAAAGGGGCTCATTTTTTTGGTGCCATTGTTGTACGAAAAGTTCAGATATCCTGATTATCCCTAATAATTACTGTATTTGCAAGACTAAATAATGAGTTTCTTTGTTCTTTTTCAAACTAGGACGAATTACATGAATAAAACCTTCTAGCAATTAGTAATACTACAATTTTGCAGTGACGATTTTTGAACGGATAGTAGTCTAGTTGGTTCGCATGTACCGGATACAGCCGGGTGTCAACAGTCAATGTGTCGTGTTTCGGAGATTCAGTCAGACCTGGGGGTCAATCCCCACTTTTCAGGTTGCAGCCATTCCTCAATCACTGCCGCGATTAAACCATCCAAGTCCTTCTGAAGGCCTTTGCGATCACTATGTTTAAAAGGTGAATTAGAAACGTCGCATGTTTTTTTTAAATGAGTATTTTGCAGCTACAGTTCACTACAGCATACCTCGCTCCAGGAGCGGCTCGAAGCTCGGAGTAATATTTAATTTTTGGCTCTGTCCCACTCGTCCTGAGCGTGAGTACCAACCCATTATCCAGCTTGAAAGTAATCATGTGAGAGCTCTTTGAAACTGGAAGCTTTGCTTTAAGGTCAGACTCTTCTGAATCGTAACCTGTGGTTAAGTCGCGTACTGCTGTAACTCTGTGTTTGTTCTTCATTAATCCAGTCGGATACTACAGTAACAAAGCAATAAGCCAGTTATACATAAATCGCTACAAGAGCCTTTTCATATTGTGATTGATTAACTTACTCCAGCTTTGGACCCATTGCTACCCTGAAGGTTGCGTACGTTTTCAAACACTTTGTTGATGGTCGTCGGCTCGTAGCAAAGATAGTACGAATTATGACTGACATGGTAACCATACCTAATATGAGAACCGCATAAAATAAATAATTCCGGTAAGATTAACATGCATCTTGAATATAATTTGAGGTTATAAATGCTTGTCACATGCTTGTCGTAAAGGCGCTGGAGCTGCTCATTGAGGGTGACACCTTTTGCATAGAGAATTGTTGCCATTTGAGCAACATAAGCCGCTGCGCTGACACCATCTTTATCCAAAACCGCCGTACCAACCATGAAGCCGATAGCTTCTTCGAAAGCAAACAGAACAGCTTTTCCGTTGCTGACTAAATCAGAGGCAATGTTCCCCATCCACTTGAAACCGGTCAATGTTTCCTAAATATCCAAAAACGTCAAATTATAAATACCCAAGTTACGGATTCCATGTGATTAAAGATGGAATTGCATTGTCTTACTATGAAATTGAATCCCTCCCTCTCCGCCATGGTTTTTAGGAACTTGGACGAGACAGTGCTCGCAATCATGTAACAGTCACTGGCTGGCAAGTGATTTGGTCTTTCGTTGTAGCAAACATATGACCACCAACCCAACAAAGATCCAAGTTCATTTCCATTAAAAATCTTCCATTCACCGTTGGGCAGTTTTTCGGCAACAGCCAGCCGATCGGCGTCAGGGTCGTTGGCAAGAATAATTGGAGATTGCTTTTCGTCTGCCAATTTGATTGCAAGATTCAACGCACTTTTCCCTTCCTCTGGATTTGGAAATTTGACTGTGGGAAAGTCAGGATCCGGGTCTCGCTGTTCTTCCACCACGCACAATTCATCAATGTCAACAGCAGCGCTTTTAAGGGCAATGTCAACGTACTTGTATCCAACACCGTGCATCGCCGTGTATGTAAATTTCAGAGGCGTACTGGCGTGCCTTGCCTTAATATGGGCAGTTTCTTTAGACAATATGTCATAGTACACAGGCTGAATAATCTCAAGTGGATCTTTAACATCCTGGTTCCAACGAATATTGTTCACACTCCACGCGTCATTCGACGGCTCCAAATGCTCCATAATTGAAGCTTGAATTCGCTTGTCATGTGGCGAAATAATCTAATAACACATAAAATCACATTCATTAATATCTGACACATGATGCCTAAGTTTCATAATTGAAGTAGTTTTTGTATTTGATTACCTGTGCTCCATTGCCCCAGTATACCTTGTATCCATTGTCATCCTTAGGGTTATGGGAAGCAGTAACCATGACGCCGACATCACAGTGTAGGTACTTCACAGCAAAGGGCACAAACGGTGTAGGACACACCTCACTTGCAAGGTACACTTTAAACCCTTGGTTGAGAAACGCGACCCCGGTAAGCTCCGCAAAGGTTTTTGAGTTATGACGACCATCGTATCCGATGACAACAGCAGCCTCAGTCCCATTCGACTCCCGCACTTTGGCTACGTAGCTACTTAAACCCTGACTAGTTTGAATGATGACAAGATCATTCATGCAATTGGTTCCTGGCCCCATTCGGCCGCGGAGTCCGGCCGTCCCGAATTGAAGCCGTGTCAAGAGATGCTTTCGCAGTTGTTCAATCTTTCCTGCCTCCGCCATCTCAAAGATCAAGTTTCTTGTAGTAGGATTCTTATCCCATTGCATCCAGTTCTCGTATGCACGCCGCAACTCCTTGTCCTCTGACAATAGCCCGGGCGTACAACTTGCTGATACGCCATTCGTGTGAACTGGGACCATCTTGAATATCCTTTCAGATTTAAAAACAAAGCCCTATCAGTGTTCACGAGTAATTTTTTAAATATTTTTTTTTAATATCCCTTCATTCCACTCTTTCAAACCACCTTCTCGTTTGGCGACTAACTTAAAACTAAAATCCAATCACAAAAAATGCTGCTAGTTTTTTACGACGATTATTAAATCATGTTATTCTGAAGCTCCGTTGAATAGACAGACCTAGCAGAAGCAGCTCATCTCTCTTAACCAGGTGCAATCAAAGTTTGTTCTGGTTGTTTGATATCGACTTAATCGGCATAAAAAGCAATTATCTAACACGACACAAGCTTTATCTCTTTTCCTCATCGACTAACCGATCAGTGTATTGCAGTGTAATCAACCAGGACCAGCATGACTATTTAACAAGCCTCAGTTTACCCCGTAGCAGGCTTTAGACAAAAATAAATACTTATACGGTTTATTTACATACCCTTGCCAATATGCAATTACAAACTCTGGACTTAAGTAAGAGTTGAGTAAACCTTTTTCTTTATTGTACTACTAGAACAAACTTGGTCTGCGACAAACTACATGAAAACTAAGACCCAACGCAGAATATGATTTTGCGCAGCATTTTACTTTTAGCGCAGACCCTATCCGATGCTGATAGCGTGTCACCGTTTTTATAGATACATAATTGCTACGATTCTTCGAACTTCGCATGTAAGACAAGCCTCATTCGCAATTTTTTTTTACGTGTATCATATTACATTATCAAGTAATTTGTGAATTTTTCGTAACAAATGTAAATGTCTTTAACTTTTTGTAATGTCAGCGTAATTCAACACTGATTTTGTAAGCTTTAAGAAGGCTGAATGTTGACGAGCGTAAGAATAAAAATGTTTCTGAATTTGACTTCAGTACAAGTGACAAAATAAAAAGCATTCATGAAATTCAAGCGAAAAAATCAGCCATTTTTCATGAAGCTATGTACATACGGCCGACGATTAGCGTTTTACTCACTAAAGAATACTTAGCTCGTGTAGGTTATTTAAAATGACTAATCGGTTCTGTCGATATGAATTGTTTTTGTGCAATAAAAGAGATAAGCTTACTCTCGAGTATTTCCAAGCCATCTGGATAACCTCTGCATCCTTGTTTAAAATTTGTAACTAAGCGAAGAACAATCAGATGCGTCATGTACGAGAAGATTTTTCTTCCTAATTTTAAAAACATAGTTTAAGAGAGTATTAATCTGTTTGTTAGTTATTATCTTTACGATGTAAATATGGATTTAGGCAAATAGTTTAGCTCTTCTGTCAACTGTCTCCACACCCTAAACCAGACGAGAGTAGACATTTAGATGTAGAAACAGGCATCACGCCACACTGACAAAAATGAACCGTCTGAGTTGCTGACTGCACAACATGAAACAGAGATCCACTGGATCTGATCCAGTCCAGAAAATAAGACAGTTTAAACATGTCCTTGACTTCGTCATATCCCAAAACACACGTCCCACCACCAGCTGTAGTTGTATGTCCTCTTCCTGGTAGCTCTTTTAGCTCAGTTCACAAAACAACTTTGATCTTGACAAAGAACCCGATACGTTATTAAATTTAATAAAATCCTGTTTTTCTCGTCAATCAAAGTTTCATTCTCGGCTAATGAAGGTAGAAACTTTATGCTTATGACTTTTCATAACAAACATGAGCCTTAATTACATCCATCCATACATTCATGTTTAACACTTATAATTTCCCCAAAAACGCTGATTAATTCTTCTAATACGTTTTATAAAATGAAAACAACACCCTTGCTTCTCAAAGCCGTTAGAGTACCATAGTCGCGGAAGAGATGACAATGATGACATGATATGCTTAGTTGTTTACACCGACATTTTCACGAGAAACAAACTATAGTCAATAGTCTACATAACAAGCAATTTAAATGAACATTCAAATACTTACGTTTTTGCATGTAGACCAAGGTTTCAAATACAAGTGCCGTTCTTTTCTTTCAAAAAAACAGCAAGATTAATAAGTAGCTAATGCTTAGCGACGCAAAAAGTGTTTAAAACTGTGTTATTGTCAAACTAACTATTCATGTATTTATTTGTTTTGAGAACCTACTTATTAAGACTATTATTTATTATGAACACGAAGACACTGGCTTTTTTAAATAAGCAAGGTTCCTTTTCTCAAATACTAAACAATCTAACTGGTTCAGGATAGAACAATTGGTTCTTTTAAATTCTATGAAATTGACTAGTCACTGTCACAAAACCAGCTTCTACAGCCGATTAACTCCTCCTCTGGTTATAAATAAACGACTTTACTTCACTTCTAATACTTCTTTGTTGACGTTGATGATTGGTCAAGTCACCCCGAAAAACTGTAGGGATCAACCGGAAACAGGAACAGGACTATACTCTGAGGAACCTTTTCATTTACTTGATGAGATCTTTTAAGTAGTTTTGCAAACAAAGCAGTTGATGAGACAAAAAAATGTTGTAAATAGCAAAAATCTTGTCTACTCCTACACAAGCCAATGAAGGAGAAGAAAAAAAAGGAAGTGGTCTGATGAAAGGAAGAAAAAACTGATCGGCTGATATTTTTTTTCTCTCTCTCTCACTCTCGATTCACCGCCCCACAACCGCTGCTAGAATTCCGTAGAAAATTCCTTGTTTTCCCCGTGTTTTTAAGGATCACACCACCACGACCACCACGAGAAAAGACAAGAAAGTTATCGGGAGTGTAGATGAAGGGGAACACTTGTTTTCAACGTGGTGGGTAGCTCTCTCTCTGATAAAAAAAAACAGGCAAGAAAAGTACCAGGCGGTGCTGGCCAGATTTTGTTTTTCTCGGAATAATGTTCGTCTTTGTTTGAACGAGCAGCAGCAGCGTAGTAGAAATACCAAACAAACAAAAAAGGTGAACGGAAAGTTACATTTTTAAGAAGCTCCATGGAAGAAAAAAAAACGTGCTACTCCTTGGGAAAAGGGTAGGCTATTTGGTTCCTCCGAAACGGAGATGAACGTGGAGCTGGAGAATTTTGGCGGGAGAGGATTTAAGGAGGAAGTGCTCCTATGAGTCATGGCTCCAGCGAAAAAAAAAATGGACAAGTTCATGGAAGACTGTTTTTTAACTTCCTACCCAGTGTGTCTAGACAGGAAATGCAATAAAAGTAGCTCACAGGAAGTGACATGATGCAATTATTTTTAAAAAATGATCGCATTAATACTTTTTTATATAAATAGGTAAGGATAACAATGAGTTTATTAATTTTTTCGGTAAAAAATTTAATAACAAACAATTGATGTCTGTTTGATGGGTGGAAGATGGAGGGCAGAGTTTAACTACCTCTATAAGTGGAGTAGCCATAGGCACTTAGAAGAATAGGAACGTGGTAGTGCTCCTGGGCAGCTTCAATTTGAAAGACAACTTCAATATGAGGATAGAACGTCTTTTCCCCAAGTTTTTGGTAGTAGCTGAGTGTGTCAAAGCGGAGTTTGTACACTCCGGGTAGGAAGTTTTCGGCAGAGATGAGGTTTCCCACACGGCCATCCGCATTCGTCACTCTTTTTACAAATTATAATAGAAAAGTTAAGAACTGATTGAGAATTTTGCGAAGAATTCTTGATTTAAAGAAAGTATTATTACTGTTCCGTAACAGGAAGAAAGTCATTGTTTTGCATTTTGAAGAATGTTATTTTGATGCCTTGGGCGGGTCTGCCACGTGCAATGTCGAGTACATGGGATGTCACGGGATTCGTATTGTTAGCCATGACAGCTGCGTTATCAGCCTACGAGCAATTAATCAGAGAACAAAACATAGTTTTCTTTATGCATATTTTTTTTAAATAGCTATAAAATAAATATAATGTCCATACCGTTGGAGGATTCATGACAAATGTCAATGCAAACAGAAGAAAACTTAATGCTGGTAAAATCATGGCAGAAATAATACAAATGCGTATTTTCCAGCTTTGCATGGATGGAGACAAAATCTCAACTAAATTCTTTATTTATGAAATTTAATATTTTAAGTGGAGTATACTCAATGTCAGTATCATGATCAGTACATAACTCTTCGACCAGAGGAAGATTACTTCTGTTGAATTAACCTAGTTCAGTTCGCGACTTAGAAAAAAATACTTTTTTAAATATTTTGTCAGGGTAAATATTTGTTCTGAAACAACGCTTCGTTTATTTGCTGAGCAAACTAATATGCAATCCTGCAATCCATTATTTGGCCATGCACCTAAAGATTTCGTTATCTAAATAGCAGTAAATTTATTCTACATTATGCCAGTCGTTTCACGAATTTAATGGCTTGGAATGACAAAGTCAGCGAAAAACAACCCCTTTTTTTGCAGATGTGCGTGATCGTTTCCTGTGCGATTGCGATTACATAAGCCGCCTCATATCCTGAAAAATGACTGCAAATCCAAGCTTCACTGCTTATTACCATGACAACTAAATGAATATGAAATTTAGTTACTTGGAAATAAATTTCTTGTGATTTTTTGCTTGTTGCTTTTATTGACAACTCTGAGTAAGACAAACTTCTATAGCAGAATGCTCACAAAAGTGAAAAGAGGGCTTTACTTAAGTCGTAAATCAAATACACCGGTGCAAATTTTATTGGAAGAGAGCTGAAGAAAAATAAATGCTGGGGTTTGCAGGAGTTTAACTCAACTTTCTCAAGTAACATGTTGCGTGAAGCCCAAATATGAAATCATTGTGTTGACGCCTTTAAGACGCTGAGTCGACAGGTTTTACCTTCGGTTTTCTCTTCCTTTTAGACGACTTCGAGGTGGTTGCAGGATGAGCACTGTCACCTTGAGGGATTGTGACGGTTTCTTCAGTTGGAACAGGCTTAGGTTGACGAGGGTCTGAAGGGGTTACTGAGTGTGACGAATCAGCCTTATTTTCTGTTGCCTCACTTTCCAGTTTCTTTGGTTTGTTGTTCTTTTTAGATTTTTGAGATGTTTGAGACTTCGGTTGTGACGCTACTTGCAACGGTTGTTTGTTCTCTTGACTAGGTTTATTGTCAGTTTCACCACTCACATTAACTGAGTTGACTGTCTCGTTTATTTCGTTATTTTCACCTGCACTTTTACTTTTCTTTTTCCTTTTCCTATTTTTACTCTTTTTCTGAGGCTGTTGGTCCCCGAATTGTCCAGCTGCTGGATTAAGATTCTTTCCTCGTTTAGGGCTCTTCAACAACGGGTTGTCCAAGTAAGAGCCATCCGTGCCAATCGTGAAACTGGTTTTTGTACAAGACAGTCACAGAAAGACAAGATGGAATCAATTCGTTTTTTGTGTCACGCATTAGCAACACATTACATATACCAAGCTGGTGAGTTTGAACACAAATTTGAGGATTATGATTAGCGGTTCATGTATTAGGGTGCGGTATAGGTTATCATGCCGGTAAAAATTGCCGAACGTATGCGCTGGATGGAAGACAATCATAATTTGTATCACTTGCTTCATGCAAAAACTAACTAAATTGCAACCAAATCATGCCTGCTTAATATAACGTGTTAAAAAATGAAGCTTAAACTAGGCATAGTACAGCAAAATATAAAAAAACAAATAAGGTACTGGAATGGTTTAATTATTTTACATCTGGAGGAGTTAATAGCCATACGGTATTTAAAGCATAAATAAATACAGGGTGATAACTGATAACAGAACACGTTTGCACACAAAAAAATCTTTAAACGTTTTCCATACATTAAAAAAAGTTAGATAATTTATGCGATTTTATATGACATTTGACCAGCGAACTCTTACTTCTTATCAAGACGACAGATTGGATTGTTGTAAACCATTTGGAGATCCACTTTAGGTCCAACAAGATCACGAATGTTGTCAATGCCATAGCGAATCATAGTTGGTCGTTCTAATGATAAGCCCCATGCGATAACACGAACGTCCTTGGGAATACCCATGGGAAGCAGCATTTCTGGCCGGAACATACCCGAGTTACCGATTTCGACCCATTTCTTGAGACCTTCGTGGTAAGAGAAAACTTCCATGGATGGTTCCGTGTAGGGGTTGTACGCAGGCTTGAAGCGAAGCTTGCTAATACCCAAACGTCCAAAGAACTCCTTCATGATTCCAATCAAGTTGCCAAGATTAATATTATAGTCAGCAACAACGCCTTCAACCTGGTGGAACTCGGCGAGATGAGTGGCGTCCAAAGTCTCATTCCGGAAAACCCGATCAATGGAAAATAGCTTGGAAGGCTTGAACTCTGGCTTGGAGCCAATTGCATGGAGCATCCGGGCACTAACGGCAGTTGTATGTGTACGCATGCAGTTTTTATAGGCTTCCTCTTCTTTCCAATCAGGGCCGTAGCCAAGGGTACCATAGTCTGTGCCTGTATGAGCCGCCCGTACTTTTGCCATAAACTCTTCCGGAACTGAAGTACACTTGACTGGTTGGGACATGAAGAAAGTATCCTGAGCGTCTCGGGCAGGATGCTTTTGAGGTACGTACAGGGCATCGAAGTTCCAGAAGGAGGACTCGACAAACCGGTTGGTCGGCATTTCGGAGAACCCCATTTCAAGAAGAATGGAACGGAACTCGGAGCGAACCTTCATGAGTGGATGTAAGTGACCAGAGTTGAGTGGAGCACCAAGAGCCTTAAAATTGTACGCTTTGAATTTTTTCTGTCGCCAGTCTCCAGTCGCAAGCATTTCAGGAGTGAGCTCAGTTTCTAGCTTGACCACACTAGTGGTGAACTCGGCTCCACGTTTGATGTTGTAATAGTTTACTGGCGTTTGAACTAGGAGCTTGCGTTTCTTGAGGTCGGCCAACGAAGCAGTGGGAACAGAACTACCACTTCCATCTATAATTGACTGGAGTATTTCCCGTACCTAACGGTTAAAGATAAACCATTTCAAAAATTGAATTTATCTTGAGACTGTTTGGATAAAATGACAACACTCTCACTCACCTTGTCTTCAATACTGTCAACAGATCGAACCACTTTGTTCGCGCCTGGGCTCTTGACAATCTTCACCCAGCCATTTTGCATGGCTTTACTCATTCCAATCTTCGCAGCGGGTCCAGCTTTGGCATTCAACTCGGTTTGAGGCAGTCCATCCTCGCCAGGCGGGACAGTGTTGTAAACAATCGCTTCGTGACTGCCATGTTCAACAAAGGACTTGCCTGAAATAAAGAAATTATTTTGTTCTACATTAGAGGCAAAAGTATCTTGAATACTTTATCAAAAGCCGGAGTTCACTCGCCTTCAGCAGTCAACTCAGTTTTAGTTCGTGAGAGCTGCTCAGCTTCAATAACTCCTCCCAAACTTTGAAGACTCTTCACAGCACCGACAATCTTTTGATGGTCCTCCTTCCATTCATCTGCCAACTTAAGAGAATCTGCAGACCCCTTCTTATCAAGGTACTGAAGCACCTTATCCGTCAGCTGTTCACCTTTGTTCTCCTTATCCATTTTCGCTTCTGTCAGAAAACCAATGCACCAGTTAACAAACTACTCTGCTTATTCATTAAGCATAAAAAATTATGATTGAGATAACATACCCTGTATCTTCTCCTGTACTAATTAAGCTTTCAAATCCTTGTTAGAATGTTGAGCAATCTTAGTGACAGAACCTCCACGTGCTAGCTCTGTTAATGAAACAAATACATTAATTAGATATTATAGTCTTAAAACACTGACGCAATCCTTTTTACGGATGACGTTACTTCACTCCAACCCAAAAATGAAAGTTACCAACAATGGAGAGGTCCCTTCCGTTTTCAACTTCACATTAACAGAAAGGCATGCATACGTTAATAATTTACCAAATTAACTATCAGCACTAACCCTCTTCTCACGGCAACAGTTACTTCTATGTCTTTAAATACCACAGTTCACTTCAAACTACACAAAAAATAACCCACTTTAATACTCCTTAGCAAGTGACCGATCCCTTGTGAAGTGTGACATATGCCTTTTCGCAATATGAGAACACGCTGGGAATGCAATCATCGTCATGCAACAAACGCCGCTGCAGGGAAAATAATCCGACGAGCTCTACATCAACTCAGATGATGAAAGGAGAAAAGAGACTTTCAGGTTTCGCGGAATATGTTTGGGGCGTTATGAACATCCTCTTTAGCATGTATTTAGCTTTCCAGCCTTTGTTCATAGTCAATGAGCGTATGTGCAATTTTAAAGGTGAAGTGGCAGAGTGCAGTATAAAGGGCAAGGATTGAAATAATTGCAGAATACTTTGTTTCATATTTATCAATGAATAAAAAAGAAAGCTTGTTTATTCTTTTCGCAAACTTTATAAAAAATATCTTATTTGTGCACATTTGCAATATGACTTTGCAACGTGAGATTTCGCGTGAAGCCTTTATTGCAATGACGGCACTTGAACCGTTTCTCTGTAAAATGGGTCCTTTGATGAACCCTTTGATTGCCTTTCGTTGAAAAGCCCAGTCCGCAGATGTCACAATGAAATGGCTTCGACCCCGTGTGAACAGAAAGATGGACGTTAAGCTCGCTTCTCTTCGCAAATACCTGGGGACAAAGTTGACACGGGAACACTTTGAGTTTGCTACAGTTCGCGGTGTTTCGGGTATGCTTTTGATATCTGGCTTCTGTTCGAAAGGTAAGGCCACAGTTTTCGCATCGAAAAGACATCTGCTCAGTATTTTCTTTTGTACTGGTGTTCGTTAGGGATATTTCAAGGTTTTCTGTGGAATCACATAGTTTGTTCAGGCAAATATTTCCTTTTATGTGGGCGTTAAGGTTTGACCGCGAGGTGAACAGTTGAAGACAATTAATGCAAAAGTAAGACTTGTCAGTGGTGTGTGTTCGCAGATGAATGCGAAGAGCGGCCTTGTCCTCGAAACTTTTACCACATGCTTCACGTGGGCAAGTATTTTGGTTTCTAGAGGAAACAGGTAAAATGTCATCTTGAGTTTCCCTGTGGTAGCGTTTCAAATGCTTCCCAAGGTTACGCCGACAGTTGAAAATGCGACCGCAAATGTGACAGAGACAGTGACTAGTAATGCCTGGAGTTGAGGCTTCCACGTGGTCTACATTATTGGAGGATCCAGAGGGAGCATTAGATGGATAGATGTTGCGGCAGAGTGGTTCCAAACGGTGAACACTTAAGTGATTGCTTTCGTAATGGGTACTGACTACCTCGGTTTGCACTGCTATTGACTGCGTCTTGCAAGAAATGACACGAAATTCTGGGCCGGAGAGAAAGTCGTCTTCTAAAGCTGTTACTTGTCGTAGTGTTGTTAATACAGAGCTCAGTTGCTTCTCAAGAGACTCAGCAAGGGCGACTAGCCTTTGGCATTTGAAGCAGAGCGAAGCTGGAATCTCGTCGTCTTGCAGGGAGGAACTGGCCTCCGGAATATGGCCAGCTAACTCTGACATTGTAATACCCATGAGGTGTGACAGTTTAGCTAACGAAACTCTTTGTTGCTGTTGTTCTGTTACTTGTTGGATCATCTCATCTTCGATACCTCCAATTTCAATGTCTCCAGAGCAGACTGAAATGTCAAGCTCGTCGTCGTCGATATTGTCAAGGATCCGCGAGAGCTGTGGCGAGGGAGCATTTTGAGGAAGGCCTGCCATGAGCGATGCAGGTTTTTTGCACAAGACGCATTGAATAGACGGCAGTGCTGAGGAAGGTGACGCACAGGAGGAGTCCATGTCGGCGTCCACAATATTGTCGTTGTCGTCGTCTTCGATACTGATGATATGCTTGCTCTCATCGTCGTCTGACTCGTCTGAAGTTTCCCCACTACTGCTCGACGAACACGTTGATTGTAAAGGAGGTGGTCCCGAATAAGACTCCGACATTTTATTTTCCACTTGGGAATGGCGCTTTTGGGCTAGTACAGAAGTAGTTGGCACTTGAAGCGATGGGTCAAATGATGGTAGTGGGGGTGGAGGAGGTAACGGGGCAGGGTACATGAACGGGTTCATAATTGGTTGAGCTGAAACAGGGACAGTCGTTGTGTCGCAGCTATTCTGAATAGGTATTTGAGGGGTGGGTCCGGATACATTGGATAACATCATCATATCTTGGTCATAGCAACTTGTTGTTATCCCAATGTAACTGGAGTAGTCGTGATGTTGTGCTGAAGGAGGTGGAGGGGCATACTGCGAGTAAATAAAATGCGAATAAGAGTCTACTGTAGATGGTGGGCAGTTCCAATCATTCGAGGAGGCAACGGGGGCACCGCCGCTGCTGCTTGACCCCGCATAGTTTCCAGAAGCCGGTGGTTGTACAGGGGAATGAGTGTGTGGTGGTGGAGTATAAAACATTTGCGGATAAACGGAAGGATGTCTGACAACGTTCGCGTGGGAGTGATGATGGTTCCAGTGATATTTTTCTGACCCCACTGATATTCCGGGAGCACAGTAGTTGCTCATCTCACGTATCTCCATGATTGGAGCCAAGCCACTATTGCTCCCATTTTGCTGGCCAATACTGCAGTGTGCATTTGCTGAAATAGTTGGGATGGAAGAAGACTGCTGCTGGTACGCCAAGTTACTAGCCGAGCTACTCCCTTCCGGTAGTAGCATTTTCGAACAGGACGACGAGCTGGACGCCTCCCTGGAAGGAAGATTCTCGCCGGAAATGCTGTTTTCATGGTTGGCCGTCCCTGCCGACATATCTTGTTCAAACTCACTCTTTCAATGCATAAATTGCTCATACACAGCATACTCCGCTGCTGCAATTCATTTCGTCGACTTTCTATTTGTATTCCTTGATCACCCTTCCAAACGCCAATGCCATCAGTCACCCATCACCAATCATGCACAGCCTGCAATCGAACAAAAGAGTCCGCGTCCATCCATATAAATTAAATTGTTAAATTAAAGTTCACAGCGATCGATTAAAGACAGATATAGGGTTCAGTGTTTTGACCACTATAAAAACATACCTCATGCAATATACATAAGCCTTGGCCTCCTAGTATCGCTTTTCGCTTGTGATTGATTATTTTTAACAGGACCACAAAATATGTGACTCAAAAAAAGAGTGTCTATGAATGAAGACAACAAATCTGGTACTAACTTGCTCGATGAGTTTTTTTACTATATCTACTCAAGTACCCAACATGTAAACTACCTGTGTGTCACCTACTTTAAAACCCCTTTGCACTGCACTCTTGATGGCGTTGCACTTTTTTGCAACCGTTTTTTTCTGCTGCAGTTGATTAAAGGTTGCTTGAAGAGAAACAGGTACTTTTTTTGGCAGTTGTATATGTGGACCAATGACGTTGCTGGTAGTAATAAAATACGCTGCAGTCACCACCGCTATATTTTACTGAAAGAATAATCAATTGCAGAAAAAAAGGATTTTCCTTTGTACAACATACAAGATTGGAGCTGCAGCAGTAGGTGAAAAGTTCACTAAAATGTTACTTTCAACGTAGGCTATATGTACTATTGTTATGAATCTGTCAGATGAAAATGTGAAGGTTTTTGCCAGCAACCAAGTTGATTTTGTACTAATGCATAATCAGAAGGGAAAGCATGTGATGTCTCCTAAAAACAAGCCAGCTTTGTACAGATTCAACATTCTCTCGGTCTGTTCCCTCGCTGCAGACGAAAATGTTTTGTTTGTATGATATACATATTCCTATAAAAAACTAGCATGAAAAAAATAGCAAATGGGAAATGCCACCTCAAAATTTCCACTTGACAGTTGAATCTAGTTCAGCGAAGATAAGATGGAACATTTTTTGTCCTTCCATTTGGCAAAATTCATTGCATCTAAGTTTTACGATACAGAAGATTGTGTGATGATTTCGAGCAGGAAGAAAGGAGAAACATGTTGGAAAAAATATGAGTTTTTCATAAACCTTCCGGGTCTAGCCTTCGTTTAGGTCACCTGGTGGTCTTCTTGGATCAGCACTGATCGTGTCTGCACTGTTCACAGTCGTGAACTCACCTACTGATCATCTTCACTGCGTGAATTTTATTTTGGAGCTTGAGACAGAAAAAACAGCATCCGATGCATGATGTCAAGAAAAGCCAAAAAGTTTTTCATGTGCCTTTTTATCATTCGCCTAAACCTAAAGTACAAAAAATTAAAAATTTATAAGCCCCAATGTTTCATAGCGAAAAAAGTGCAAGAAAACATTTTCATTTACAAGAAATAATGGAACGCGAAACGAAAACGACGCTCTCGTTATGATAGCATTCTTTTCAAATAAAAGGCCCAAGTTCTGTTTACCAAGCGATGCATGTAGAACAATGCCAGAAGGTATTTTATCATCATCGTAATCACAAATAATCAGTGCTAAACAAGAAATAAAAATATAGTGGGAATCACACTCAACTTAAGTTTAGCCCTGGCTACCATTCATACTATTTGTCTTTAATTATTTACATGAGAATTTTTTTTACTTTGACCATCGTCACCTCCAATTGTTCCGAAGACGCATGGAAGAAAAATAGGCAAAAGCAAACAGACATGTATGTAAACCGCCATTCCAATCAAATTTAATTCAGGCCGCTGGTTCTCTGATTCAAGCTCAATACGTCATTTAACAATCTTTTTTTAGCTGTCATCGTCACATCATTATGAGCAATATTGTACATGGCCTAATACATAAAACTCTGTACCATTCCTGCCATGGGATAGTAAACACATATATCTCGTTTTGGTTTTTTTAGCTCAAGGTCTAGTCTTCCCGATTCCTCTCTCAAACCTGCCAATCCATGTTTTTGGTGAGAGTGAAGCCAGACTTAAAAAAATACAATGCTTTATCGCTTCCCATTCCCATTCCCACTAATAATAATTCACCAACATGCATAACTTACATACAAGCCTTACGTTTTTTTTTGTAAATGCCATCTCTTCTCGTCTTGCGTCTGATATGCTCGTTTTTTCACACACCAAAATACATCACCGCTATTATAGCTCAAAGTTTTTTTCATGACCAAAACAGAATGGATGACATTAAACACAAAAAAAGACCAACATTTTCTTCTGTTCATCTACGAAACCCAATGAAAGACATGCTCCCAACATTGGAGAATCATTAAACCTGGTATGCAGTATGCACACAGACACATTGCTATGCTTAGACCCATGCATGCCCTGTCCGTTTTCAGTTCAATCAACCAACGTATAAAAAATCGTCTTGGACTTGTTATTATTTTCATTTCTACGAGAAGACGTTTTGAAGCGCAGCATATTTGTTATTCCTGTTCATGTGCATGCAACGAGACAGCACGCAGCACACCACTTTATTGCTACAATATACCCAGTATTACAAACTTTCCCTGTCGCTTCCATGTATTTAGGTGAAAAAAGGAAAACAAGTTAACGATACGGTATGGCATCGGCAAATCTTTATATGATAGATGAGAAAAGCCCGTTTTTTATCGTCTTGGCCGATGTTGTGTATGTGCTATTAGTATAACACAAAAAATCAGTCATCCTTCCTTTCCATCCTTTGCTAAATTCACTTCTCGACATATTTATACTCCTCCTTCCATTTTTTTCTTACAATTTACTACAACAACTAGTATGTCACAAACAGAGGAGATTACTACGTACACGGCGATAATGTGCCTGCAAAGGTATGCCATTCCTGTGCGTTGAGTTGGCTACCATACACAGTACTAGTATTGGAGGAAAAACGAGCTTTGATGGCAGCAGCGGTGGTCGTCACAAACACATACGACACAATGCCCGTTTCTGTATTCACTTGATCGATGCAAACAGATTCTGTCTGTGAGAAAAAAAAGCTGTAAACATTTTTTTTTCCTCGAAGTTTCGCCTTCTTGCATATCGATATTGGCACGGCCAAATGGTCTGTCTTCGGTAGTGAAAAGTATAGTTTTTTTTCTTCAATGAAAACGGTGAAGAAAAGTGTTCAAAATATAAAAAAAAGAAAAAGTAAAGGAAGAAAAGATTGTGGACGGGAGGACAGAGATACCTTGAGATACATTTAATAAACAAGACGGTGCATTATTATTTTTTATAATATTTGTTTTTGTTTGTCTGTGATTGGTAGTGCGCGCGGTTTGGTGTTCGGACAGTGTGTTACATATTGTTTTGTTTGGCTGTACCATTTATTTTAAAAAATTGAAACCTGCGAGCTCCGACTTACGGCTATGATGAAAACCAAGGTTTGTTTGTTGTCATCGTTATAATTTTTTTGTTTTTTTTGTTATCTGTTGCCAAATTCCCTCCCTTACTGTTGGAAATCTGTTGTGTGAAAGAGGAAAATAGCATTATTTGTTTGAATTCAACCATGTTGGTATCGCTAGTTAGTCAGCTTTTGAAAAGACAAGTTATATAGTTCTCCTCCTTGTCATCATCATTATCGTTTTTCTTTCCTTATCATCCATTATTTTTTTGTATGAGTTGTACTGTGTCAGTAAATGACGTTCCTTTTTATACGCTTTGCCCCTTGCTGCTTTCACATTCATCAACAATAGAAAATGTATATTTTGCAAATGGTCAGTTAGACTAAAGGTATCCCTCTATTTCGTTAGCTTGTAATGGTCAAGTCAGATCTCCCTGAGTGTTTTGGTTAAACAGCCAAGAGAAATTATAGTTAAACAAGAATGACAGCCGTTCCATTTGTTCGTTATGATGGCAGTTGATAAACCTATGCAAATAAACTAGCCAGTCTAACAACGTCCATTTCGTTCCGTTTTTCTTTTTTTTCTGTTAGGAGAAAATGTGCTTGGAAAAGGGACGGTGTGGTCAATGGTGTCGTTGCTAATTCTATTACAATCGAGTAACTTGCAAGAGAGAGAGAGAGAGAGGAATTTGTAAATGTTGCAATTTTTCATTCATAAGGATTCCTACACAAGCTCCTCATAATCTTGTTCGTCTTCATCTCGAGAGTCGTCACCGAGTAGACTAGTTGTTGGTCAATATACCCGTCGTTTTTTATGATAATTCCTTTGACGACTCAACTTCTGGCTGTCTATTTTATATTTTTTTTTGGCTCGGTAGTGTTGATAATGTGAAGCGCAGTGTGTGTGAGTGTGTCTCTGTGTTTTACTGACCATTTGAAAAAATATCATATTTATATTTTCATGACTGAATATTCACATCTATTTTTTCTTGTTTTTTTTTCAATTTCGAAACTAAAGGTTTGCTTTCATCTGTGAAAAGAGTTTTTTTGTGCTCATGTTCGAGATTATTGCTCTTTTTGCGGACTGCAAAAACAAAATTGTTTCTAAGGGAATAATTGACGAGTAAAAAAATTAAAATCTGCATTCCCACTCCGCATCTTGTCGACAGTATTGACAGTAATAAAAGAATAACAAGGAAGAAAAATCATAATAGAGAGATGGAGATAGAACAACTACATCATCTTTTTCTTTTCTGGTAATCGTCCTGTCGACGCCGTCATCAAAGAGAGTGCAACGAGTGGACGACGAATTATTGTATAGCAACTAATAAAAGTTGTTAGTTAGTTGTCTTTCTTTGGTCTTGCAAGAAGAAGAGAAATAAAAAAAAGTACACAAAAATTTTCTGTTCTTTGCAGCCAGGAGAAGTAAAGATATTTAAGTAAGCGAGAAAAAAAAGAGACCAAAAAGTTAGTGTGAGTGAGTGCACAGTCACGGTGGTGGTTTATCATCCTCATCATCATCTTCAAGCTTGATATGTTCGACAATTCGGAGATAAGTTAAGGTATTAAACAAAATAATAATAAAAAAACGTACACAAAATATTTTTAGACGTGGATTTTTTTTGTTCTTGACACTGTAACTTTATGTTGTATATTCGTTTTGTAATCCTTTCTCTATGAAAATTGGATAGTCTTTTTAGAGGAAAGAAAATGAACCAAAAAAATGTCTTCATCTTTAGGTATTTAGCAGAGGAATTTTGACATGAACATTTCTTGTTCCCTATTATTATTCATGAAGGGATTGAGATATTTTTTAGGGAGGGGACTCTCCTCTCAACTCTGAATTTAAAATACATACATATTCGTCTAAGAATCTTAGTAGATCTTTGTGCTACACAAGAAACTTTTGTTTGTACGAAACGGTTACTTGTTGGTTCACTGACTTTCCTCATTCGACAACGGCAGTGAACACGTCGTCGTCTTGGCTGGTGACGAAAACTTAAAATGACTCGGGTTTTTTTCTAGTCATCTATATACGAAGATGCTTGTCTTGTACTCCGACTGTATTGTCTCATTATGATCCTCATCAGTGGAACTGGTAGCCGATGACCGTGACCATATCGTTGCAAAAAAATGTATATAAAATACTTGCTGGTGCATTGCATACGCGCACACCTTTCTTTTTTCAAACTGTTTCTTTAAGTGACGAAAATATGTTGTCTTATTAGCCTAAACATTTTGCGTCTTTGCTGTAATTATCATATTTTCCCTCGTGATCATCGCTCTCTCGCTCGCACATAGTCGTGTTTGTTTTAATAGCACTGGTGGACACTGTTTGTGCAGTAAGTGCAGTTTAGGTTGCAACTGCAAGCACCTAAAACCCAACCTATCATAAAAATAACAAACCTCCTCCTCTTCATTGAGAGGAATCCTCATCCGCTAAATAAAAAGCAAGAGACGTGGCTTGCATTGTTTTTTGTTGATTGTTTACAATAATTACCAAGAGGGTAGTGGTTAGTGAGACAGACAAATTGGTTGTCTTTTTTTGTTCTTGTAGCGGTTCTTGATTTGCCGTTTCTTATCTATAGTTACTCGTCCACGTCCAACAAAAAATGAATGAGTCTTTTGTTTCAAAAGGATGCAAACCAGTATAGTTTCGGATCAAGTGTGTGTGATCATGGCCATTGTTACTGTTTGGTGGCGGTGTTCATTCTGTTACTGATGTGGTTTAAAAATAAGTACTGGCTTAGGCGGAGATGCTTTTTGATTGTTTGTTATGATGACGCAGTGGATAACCATCAGTTGCGGTTAAGTAAAATGAGAGACCTTTATCAGTACTGTTGCGCAAAAAAAATTGCAGGCGCATCATAGAAGAGACTGTCGTAAAGGGTGAAAAGCGTATGGCAAAGTTAGTTGTGTTTTGGGCTTGTCATATCTCTCTTTCCAAACAATCGTATGATGATTGTTGTCGCTGTGTTATTAGATTAGATACTGAAAGCCATTCAGCCGTTTACCGCCTTCTTTCTTACGAAAATGGGAAGACGTTCAAGGGAACCGGAATCATTGTTACCGTTTTTATGGGTGTCTAGTCATTGATGATTATGTTTTATGGGCGGTGAATTTATTCTAAGATAAGTGATCAGTTACATAAACAGAGTGGGCTTCATTTTTGTTGACGAGGCATTTTTTTACCAATAAAACAAGAAATTGTTCTTTATGCATCGTGAAGACTGCGGGACACAATGACAAACTTGTACAACAAGGTCTTTTTGCCTTCCAGTGCAACTTTCTATGGAAACTTTGAAAACAAATGTAAATCAGTGGGCCCTGTTATAATTATTAAAATGAATTATTTTATGAGTACTCCACAAGGATTTTTATTGATACAAGGAATGTGTTTTAAACGTGAAAGTATGTAGAAACCTTTCACTCTGTTACAAATGAACTATCTGACTTACACATGCAAACAATGCTGACGTGAAATGGATCCTTGAAAAAAGTGGATAAAATTGAGAATGTACGGCCCATAAAACTTAATACTTTTGTTTATCATGACATAATTGAAATGGCTTAATTTCGTGTTGGCAGCACTGATAACTCTCTGCTGAACATGAACTTTAAGTACAAGGTAATTACTTACAGGAGAGAGCAATCTACTAAACCAACTTTTTTGGAATGTGACGGCGATCGTTTCGAGTGTGAAAACATTTTTGGTTTATGACTGGAACGATATTGTCATGTGAAACATTTTTTGACACAGTAATTGGATAACTTGGGAGGGAACATCTCATTATAAGAGTAAGTGGAAAGTAAAACATCATCATCATCATATTACTTGGTTGATTTAACAATCCATTTTCATGGTAGCTTTAGTGCAAAGTAGTTTCAGATTTAGGCCTGAATTGAGTGTTTTTTTGTTCACACAAAGTGAATATGTTCCGGTCATCAACGAGTATTTCTTTCTTGCAGTTTTGCGCCTTATCTAATATTTCCATCAAATTAAATGTGTCAGGCTGTACAGGTCATAGACGTATCAAGGGGAAAAGAACAAACTCCCTCACGAAATGAAACATGAACGGTAACATACCATTGAAGGAATAGCATGATTTTCTTCTCTGCAAAAAAAATGACAACAAAGTTGGAACGACGGTTGCCTCATAAAATGTGCATGGAGCAATTTCCTCAGTGACTGTGTCATATTTATACAACATTATTCTTTGGACGTATTGACAGGCAGAATCATAGGCATTGTTTTAACGTATATGACAAATATATGAATTTAAAAAACCAACAACGCTGTTTGCAGTGCACGTTAAATTGATTTTTCGTTCAGAAGTTCCTCCAAAGTGATAGAAGAGGTTATTTTCTAATAATGTAGCAGAGTGCATGGATGCTCACAAAGATATATTTTTAAATGTTGGTTCATTGTATGGCTGCTTTTGCCATTATGATTACTGTTTTTATTACACACATGGCCGTTTAGTCGATCCAATTTACCAGGTTATTTTTCCCCAATAACAGAACCAGAGACGATGACTGTTATGATATGAAACGATGATGATTACACTGGCGCATTTTCAATGTTAATACTTTTATACTCACACATGTGCTCATTCAATAGAAATACTATAATTTTTCCCCTGCTTCTGACAATGAGTCGAATCTTCACGTGTGTAGACATGACTCTTCTACCTTGAACATCTTTATTCGCGTTAACGCCAGAAAATCGTCATCATAATAATTCATGCCTGAAGGAAGGTGTTCGTGTGTGTAACAATTGTGCGTGCAGTTAAATACAAAAAAAATCTATAATAATCGAGTAAATCGTGTTATTGTTGGCGTAAACTAGCTCCCGGTGAGTTCTCGACGAACAATAAATGGCCTCCACAAGTAGCTTGACACTTACATTACATCTCAGCATCATAATAATAATATGAAATGGGTTGAATATAGGATTTTTATGAGCGACAACACATTATCCATTGAGAATCAATGCATAAATTTGATAGGTAATGATTGATGACTTGATGTAATAAAAAAATCTGCTATTTATTTGCCTGGCGGAGGAATAACTTCTTAACCTCGTAAATTGTAATGACTTACTGTGCAAAAGTTATGACAGCTTTAATATAGTCATTTTAATATGATAAAAATGTTCATACGACATAAAATCCTCGGGGAAATGAAGCCAATCCGCTTTACGGATGAAAATCTATGCAGAAATCAAATTGTGGTTGGCTGGGTATATTATCTTACTCATGATGGACGCATGATATCTCAGCACATGTAGTACAGTATGTATTCATGGTCATGTCGTGTGGTTTTGTGGGAAGGAATTTTGATATCCAGAATAAATTCCAAGTATTTCGGCCTGTTATGCAGTCTCTTGTTTACGTCAAATTTTACTAAGGAACTCGCTAAAATCCGAGAAAAAAAAACTTTTCCCACAATGCTCAGATTACGGACGATCCCATACAGCATAAACTAATTTGACGTAAACACATGGTTTAGTTTCCGTTTTTTTCAGAACATATATCAAGTTTATCATCAAGTTTCCCTCATATTTATTATGCCTATATCATTTTCAGTAACAAGTTTAATGACTAAGTGAAAGGGAACTTGGAAAAAAATACGACAATCTCAATAATCTGATACAATTCTTCGTCGTAAGTTAGCAGTAAATCACGACTTTAAACTTATCATTTGGACCACCACAAGCTCCAATTTCACCTAACTTTTGCCCTCTCGCAGACAGCAAAATATGCTCGTACATAATAATAATCATAATCACATCATGATTCATTTCCATTTCATTATTATTCACCATTCCTATTGACTCCCTCCCTCCTTTTATTCCTCTTGGTAGTAATGATAGTTGACGTTGCATGAACTCTTTGAAATTTTCTTGCAAGCAGTTTTTTTATCTTTCCTCAATTCATCTTGCAGTGAATGCTTATTCAAGTAAAATCATGCGAGTCACAGAAAATTCATCAATTCTCCAAAAAGCATAAAGCACAAAAGCATGTCATAATCTCATCATCATCAAGAATAGGTTCCATTATACTTTACCTTTTTACATTCCCTGTCAAGATTTCTTTTGCTTCTGCACATTTTCTGTATTTTTTTAACGAAAAGGTTAAGCAATACTCTTTTTCGCAGTACTACACTTAGGAAAAACACAAAAAAAATGTATCTCAGGATTTTGTTAAAGGTTGTGTTTGATATCCCAAAAGCCAGTATGCCTTTTAAAAACATTTCTCAAGCTACCTGCTACACAAGACCACAATCAAAAGCTCATCCTCGTGATCAGTGAGGAAACAATTTTTTACAGGGAAACATGCAATACCAAGAAAATTTGTTCATTTTGGTATTGCAACAATCTTTAAATTTGCATGGTCAAGTTTGTATAAAAGAATCTTCATACAAACTAATCATTTCTCAATCTTCATCATTTTTTTTCCTCCTACCAGTACTACCACCACCGCCTTAAACAATATTTTTTTTGTAATACAAAATCATCCTGAGCTGATGCACATGAACACAAAATCATATTACCGTAATATGCTGATGATGATCACTCTGATAAATGTTGTGTTTTTTAAATCTTGCCCTATTCACTGCCAAAATCTTATGATTGCAGAAAAAAAACGAAAACCATCATCGTGTAACTTAGTCCCACTGACCATTCCAAGTTTTCAACCAAAAATTATTAAAATCTAAGTAGCTGCAGTTTGCATTTATTTTCTGAGGTAACATACAACAAGAAGCGCCATTACATGAAATTCATTCATTACAGACATGTTAAGCCAAAAAAATAATATCGCATTTATAAAAAAAATCCATTTAGCCTCCTCTCATCTTTAGGTAATCTTCGGAATAAAAACCTTAATTCCCATCCTTTCACACACAGGATATTTCGGTTTATTCCTCCGTTTAAAAACTTATTTTCGCCACATGCACAACTTGCCTAACTACCTGTTCTTTTACAACCTCCTCAGGAATGTGTTTTCGTTTACCTAAACATTATCATCTTCACAGTACGCTCGTCTTCTTCGTATCAAAGCCCACCTCAATTGAAAAATGATGATACTGTTAGATAGGCATCCAGTTTCAAATGAGGAACCATATGAAAACCTGTTGGCTCAGTTTTTAGTTTGTGTGCTGTTACTTTTATGCATTACATTTTCAAAATATTATAGTTTGCTCCTGTTCTTCAAGCCAAGCCTGCCTAAACCCACACACAGGTTAATCATAATTTTTTTATACGTTGTTGCAAAAAAATATATACATTTTCTACCTCTCTGGGATGTTCTGTGCTGTTTTTTTTCTTCTTCTCGACTGTGTGGGTTTTATCCTTCCATTCTCATGATGATCACTGTGTTATCATCAACAATCATATAATCATAATTTCAATTCCTAGCTTGAGCGTTTATATATATTTTGTAGTACAGACAGAACATTAAAAAAATCATGGCAGGGAACGCTCGCAAACTTTGATTTTGCTCACAACAGCAGCAGCGCATCCACATTTGCAATTGTTATCGTTATTTTCTGTATAGGTAGTACAGGGAAGCGAATGTGTTGCAAAAAATATATACTTTTTAGGCTGTTGGGTGGTGGGGAAGTGTTTTAGTTCACTCTTTCTTTGCTGAGCGGACGGATGTCAAGAAAAAATCTGTTTGTTTTTGTTGTTGTGTTTGGTAGCCGTTAAGAAACTTCAACGAGGAAAAATATAGAAGTAAATGAAAAAAATAAGTGTTGAGCTCGCGGCGGCGGCGGTTTAGTGACTGTTTTATATATGAGAGGATTGCGTGTTGTGGATGCAGGTGTGTAGGTTAAGGAAAGGATAATTAAAAAGGAGGAAAAATAGAGTTGGAAATAAATAAAGTTAAAGTATATGTGATTGCTTTTTGTTAGAGGATTGAAGACGCAGATGTGCTACTTGATGATTGTTGTTGCACTGATTTGTTAGACGTGTGGATGAAACTGGTCCCTGTTGGAGGTGACCTGAGGATTTTTGTGAACGGAACAAGAAAATTTGATCAAGTGGTTATGGTGATAACGTGTAAAGAAATAAAACGTTGACTCAAAGAAGAATAGAATTTAGGAAGAATAGGAGTGGCTCTAGTGGAGAAGTTACAAGGGAGGAGGGAGGAAATAGCGTCAAGGTCATTGATTGACAGGCGTTTGATTAAAGTGTGTCTTTTTGTTTTTTTCTTGGGATGAAGGTGACTGAAAGTATGTCGCATCATAGTGAGGATGGGATGCTCATTGCATCCAGTGATTCCTTTTGGGAGCCAGGAAACTATAAAAGGTAAGGAGTTACAATGTTTAACCTGTGGAGCGGGACAAAAGCGGAGATACGTAATTATTCATGAGCGACTGAATTATGGTGGTGTTGAAATATCCAGGACTACGAAACGAATTGAGGATGGTTATACACTGTGCAACGACCTGATGCAATTGGTTCAGGCGCGGGCAGAAATCGAAAAAGCATACGCGAGAAACCTGAAAACGTGGTCAAAGAAGTGGGCAGAGACAATTGAAAAAGGTCCTGAGTATGGAACGACAGAAGCGGCATGGAAAGGTGTTCTTGTTGAGTCTGACCGTTTATGTGATGTTCACACAACAATCAAGGAGGACCTTCAGAATGAAGTGATTGGACAGATTCGCACTTGGCAGAAAGAGACTTATCACAAAGTACAGCGTCCTATTTTACTAATTTTTATGATTACCTAGCGTGCCACATGATATAGATTATTCTTGTGTGTATGTTTTTACCCTGTGGCTGTTTTTGTTACTGTCTCCTGCTAGAATGTTATGAATCTGAAGGAGAGGAAGGAGATGGAGGATATGTTCAAAAAAGTTCAAAAACCCTGGGCGAAGCTGTTGGCTAAAGTGAACAAGGCCAAGGCTGACTACCACAATGCATGTAAAAACGAAAAGTCTGCACTAAATCTAGAGCGTAATGCAACGAGTGATACTTCTCTGTCGCCAGATCAAGTAAGACGCACGAGTACCCATAAACCTAATTAAAACTCCCACGCAATAGACATGAATCTGTTGGAGGCAGGACACTAATTTGTTTTTACTTTCTGGAAATCGTGTGTAGGTAAAGAAATTGCAGGACCGCGTTTCCAAAAGCAAAGAGGAAGTTCAAAAGACAAGGGAAAAATACGAGGCGGCGTTGCAAGAGATCACAGCCTACAACCCCAAGTATATTGAAGACATGCGAGAGGTATTTGACAAGTGCCAAGAAATGGAGGCGAAACGGCTCAAATTCTTTAAGGAAGCCATGTTCTCAGTTCATAAGTGTATTAACATCTCAGAGAAACCAGAGTAAGTCACTACGAGTTTTTTTCGTTGGCTGTTGAGCCATCATTCACGTATTCATGAATGTTTTATGCATTTATCAAATTTGTACATGTATTATGCATGCTGTCAAATGTATCGACTCTGTCAACTCTATTTGTAGTCATGCTCATGTACCTGTTCCAGTGTTTAATTCAATAATACTCATGACGTTCTCACTTTTTTTGACAGGTTGCCACAGATCTATGAGGAATTTTACCATACAATTAGCAATGCAGATCATATGAAAGATCTGAAATGGTGGTCGAACAATCATGGAGTCAACATGGCCATGAATTGGCCTACATTCGAGGTATGAAATGGATTTAACTCTGTTTTTAGTTTTTCCTAGGCAAATTAGAAGGATAAACCATAATCTGTTAATGTTAATGAAAGAATTTCGCATTCTCATCAGGCATTGTTGTCAATTACCGATACTTTGTGTGTTGGGAGGTCAAGGATTTTTGTCAGATAGTGGTGATGCTCAAACAGGTGTATTTTTGTACTGCTTGAAACGCGAGTTGACTCATTTTCAGAATTAAAAGCTATATTATTGACACACAAGTTCCTCTCTACAATATGAGCATGTGTGAGTAAGGAATTCATAAACATAGTTAAAAAAATTACACATCCATTTCATAGATACTGATAAAATAGATAAAATAATTTTGCAGATGGCACTTATGGACGCTTAAATTCAAAAACAGGCTCAAGATTAGAATGTACTATTGGTTGTGAAACGTAGTTAGATACAGGCCTACACCTTTTTGTGTCATCTTTGTCAGGGAAATCAACTCGCCGCGTCGTCAAACAATTATGATCGACCTTTTCATTGTTTCAATCTCTGCCCTCTTATCAGCAAAATATGTTTATTTCCGCAATAAACTTTAAAGGTTACATGGGATTTGGCAGTCTTTACTCTGAGGTTATCATTTTTCAGATGTTTCAAACAAATTCGATGGAGTCTGTTAAAGCTCTTTATTGTCAAATTTAGCATGTAGTTTTATTTCAGTGTTATGTTTTGCGTGGACGTTTTTTAGACAAATGTATCAAATAAATTTTATATTAAGTATGATGAATTTACATGTGTTAATGCAGTTCCGCACATGTTAGAAAGTGATATTGCATGTATTCATCATCACCGTTTCTGTCACCGAAAAAAATCTACATATTTTCTGTTGTTTCTCGAAAATTCGATAGTTTATTTTGATGAGCTGAACTTGCATGATCCAATTTTATAATTGTTATGACAAGCAAAAATGTTGGGGAGCCTATTTTCTAATATATTTTACTAATAGTATGTATTTATTTAATTATTAATGGTGATATGAAGACGACAGAACCTTTGCCTCTGTTCAAAGAAACAGAGTTTTCGCACTAAAGTATTTTTATGAGTGTTTTGCTATTACATATAATTTTTTTTGGTTATCCATTGTCAACTTGTTTATTTTGCAACTTTTTGATTTTTCTCTTGTTATCATTATGTTGTTTCTCTATTATTGTTGTTAAGGATTACTCGGAAGAGTTTAGAGACATTACAAAGTCAAGGATAAAGGAAAGTGTCCCCACTGGCGGGATCACTCTTCTCACACAGAAACCCGTTTCGGATGACCTTCCTGTAAGACTGCATCCAAATATGTCTCACTAAAAAACAACACTACACTTAATTTACTTTCTTCATATACTCAGCATATTAATTTTCTACTTTAAAGAAAACTTAGTTACACACGCTTCTTCTTGCACGCCAAATTTTCTGTTATAAAAATTAAACCTTTCACTCCCGTTTATCTAGTTTTTCATATAGGCGTTATTTTAGTCTCACTCTAGCCGTGTATGTTTATGCTTTTATCATGCAATGGGGTATTTAGATGATGGGTTGTAATGGTGAAGAGTTGAAGTCTATTTCTTCATAAAAATATCATAATGAATCATTATTGTTATAGTTTACAACAAAATACTAACGTTAGTGGGCTTAAGATTACGATTAACGGTGCCAGTTATGTTGCTTGAAACGTGCGCTGTGTACTTTTGAAGGTTATACCTATAGAGGGGCTTTTTCTTTGGGAATATAATCTGTGCAGTTAGAGAGTACTAATACTTATCATCAGTTGTAAAATCCTTCTAGCTTAGAGATGGGGTTTAGGAGGACATTGGAGTATTTCAGTTAAAATTTACTGCACTTTTTATCAATGTGGTCTTGCTACAGTAGAATGTGATTTCATAGCGTATCGCGAGTCGTAGCTAAGAATTCTATTTTTGGTGGAGTTATTCATAAATCTACTATGGAGTTAAGTCTCGAAATCTTTAAGCTACTTGGATACAGACAAAAAGTGGAGTTAATCCTGGAGGAAGACTAATTTCTGAAGATTGCTACTATTTAAATTTATTTTTATAGGCTGGCGGCCCGCAGGAACCTCAACCGGTTCAGATGACCAAGGTTAATTCAATCAAAACTAAAACAAACGGCAGCGAAAGTAAACCTAACAATAAAAACAAATCTGACAAAGAAGAGATTAAACCGAATGGATCTGGGTACTGCAAACACCTCCTTGTGTACTAAGTTCTCATATACAAATTGTTCTGATTAATAACTTTTTTCTCTTAATAACAGCAAAGGAGAACGGGGAAATCCATTTGAAGAAGAGGAATGGGACGAATATTCGAACAACGAAGGAGCTTTGGTAGACCGAGGTGAGCCAGGCATTCCTGTTCGAGCACTGTACGATTATGAAGGAGCAGAAGATGATGAACTTAGTTTCAAACAAGGTACAAATTTAAGCGGGCTGCGAGATTGTGTAACTATTTTGAAATGCTATTAATGTAATGAATTCTTTTTGTAGGTGATGTATTCGAAAAACTCGAGGATGAAGACGAACAAGGTTGGTGTAAAGGACGAAAGGATGGTCGAGTAGGGTTGTATCCAGCAAATTATGTGGAAGTTGTTCATTAAATCTACAAACTATATGAGGGCTGCGTGAAGGAGTAAATGTCTATCGTAGATGCGAGTAATTAATACTGTATAATTATCAAATGGAGTATGTGTACCAACCAACGTCGCGTTAGGAGATGGCCACGTCGTTGAAAAGTGGACGAAAATTATATATTTACATGTTATTACGTTATGGTAGCAAATTATTTTAAATTTATTTTGTTAAGTTGCAAAGACGCCATGTTTCAATGCCACTAAGAAAGGTAAATATCCTGTAGAAAGGGAAAATAGCCTATTTAAAAGCAAGAAAAATCCTGTCATTAGTTACAAAATGTTTGGCAGCAATCAAATGTCCCTTTGACTATAACATTTTCAGTAATGTGACTAAAATGAATTGACTAAGTATTTGGATAACGTTTGAAAGCGTCTATTCTCACAAGCGTTTGAACCTGAAAATATCCTTTGCCACGTGCTGGTATGGTTTTAATTTTATTTTTGTTTTGTTGGGTAATATCGTTCGTCCAAATACATTTTTCTCTAGGCGTAACCGTGCAATTTTGTCTCTTTTACTCTATCGTTTTCGCAGAATAGAAATAGTTGTACTGTTATGTGATTACACGCTTCATTCTTCTGATTATCCTATTGCGTTATGGTTTTTATTTTATCAGCATAAAATTGTGTATTGAATTGCGTGAACGCCTATTGGTGATCACAATTATCCGTCAATTTCACCTTCTCTGTGTAAAAAACAGTTATTTGCGGGTACTCCTTTCGCAAACTCTGGACACCCACGCCACGTATACTACCTAATTAGATTTTGTGCTCATACCATGTATACATTTTGAACGTATTGCACTCGTAACATAAAAACATGATAGTTTAATCCTCCCACCTCGCATCTTCATAGCCCTAGTAAATATATTTACTATGCAACTGGAAACACGACTTACGTACTATGCAAATAAGTAAAATCTTTCTACTCTGCACTAGATATTAGAGATGTTGAACAAAATCTTGTACCTATGGTCATGTAAATCACCCTGCAAGATAGATTACTATTTGTATTCAATTCTTGCGACAAGAAAAATTTGAGCTCAATAACCGATGCACCACACCGCAGTTGTTTTTGTAAACCACTGCAAAAAAAAAATACAAAATACCCTTTGAAAAGTTTTCGTGAATATTTTGCTAGAACCAATAACTTTCTGTAGAAGTCTAACCTAAAGTACATCCAGTTTAGTAAGAGAATACGCCAATACAAAAAGAAAAGTACCGTCAGTAACCACTAAATATTCCCAATCGAAGGATATTGTTACTCAACTATTTTTCTTTACCTACAAAACTGCCTAACGTCTTTATCGAGTGTAGGATATTTTTCAAAAACAATTCAATGTAGTAGAATTTTATAATTATGATCGTCAGTTGACAAACCTCTGGCAATTGTCTGACTGTTTACCACTGTAAGAAAACATATTTTTCAAACTAATCACATCACTGTTACGTACGGCGTTTGTTGTTGATTTTGCTGTACACTGTCACTTCATACTGGACTCCACTTCACTGGCAACGCTCGACAATCGATAATTGCCAATTCTGTAAACAAAAATCTATATTAACCGTTTTTGTTGATTCCAAAGAAATTTTCCCCCTTTGTCATTCAGGAAGCGAGCAACTTGAGTTAGCTTTTTTGCAATACTGGTACAGCCTTAAAAGCATGTAAACTAGCCCTCGATGGTTGTTGGCCCAAGCACTAACTTCATTAAAAAAGTGTATATTATGTGAAAGCATCATTATTTTGTGCACCTCCAGCAAAACACCTATTACTGTGTTTGTGTTTCGTTTTGGGAAAACAATAGCATTGAAGGCTCATAAACCGAAACTTACAGATAGTCATTACTTGGCTAAAAAATGGGAATCCAACTAGCCTAACTATCAGAAGAGTTATTACATACCATTATTCATAGGAAATCGTAAAGGACTGCTGAGATTTCATAATTTGAAATCAAATACTTGAACAGTTAAATGTTAACTAGTTCAAATTCTAGTTTTCAACCAAGATATTGAGGTATATTTTGAAGAAAAAGGATATGATAACTGGTATGACAACATTGAGGAGGGAAATGGCAGTTTAATATCTCATCATAAACCTAATGCTCTACTTTATCTACTAGCCAACCATTTTGACTGGACACCCTCAAAAGCAATTCAACTTGATACACTTACAAAAATCAAGATATTGTTCTGCCTAAAAGTGTCACCACTGATGGTCGTCCTATGAAATTTCCTCACAAAATAGGCCCCGGATAAAACTAAACAGGCGATTAAAGTAATTTAGCGAAAAGATATACGGGCAGGGGGTCATTAAGCTAGGTCGAAGTTGCGTTTTTGACCATCTGTAACTAGGCGAACGATGTATTTAAAACTATATCACTGCAATAACAAGCTTTCGTTACAATACGATTGGTAAAGGAAGAAACAAGACATGGACACGAAAGGGCGAAAAAAAAATTAAATTCGTTCGTGTTGTTTTAGCTTATGAAACTAAATTCCAGTATGAAATAGAATTGTTTTTAAGAAAATATGTTATCACAAACGTATCAATAGTTTAGAATAAATTTGTAGCTTAATATGTGTAGTAGTTCACACTATGGAAACACTCAAGTTTGAGATGTGTTGTTAAGCAAAGGAGACTGTAGTGACGCTGATTTGGGAGAGTTTTTAGAAAAAGATCAATCGCCACATCTAAAACACGGGTACAACAGCACATTAAAATACTTTTCGTCTTCGTTGTGAAATTCCTGTCTTTGCCATGCTTTACTCCGCCAGAGTCGAACGGAATTACCTTTTAAATTAGACACGCTATGATATAAATTTTTACATTATCCATGGGTTTTAGCCGTAGTTTTGCACCTGAAAAAACATTAGCGTGTTTAGCATAATGACCACTATTTTGTTGTGATTTTCCCTATTAGTAAGATAGATACGATAAAGCGCAGCTGAACGAGTATCAAAAATTTTTATTTTTTGCGTCAACATATTTATTTTAATTATAGTTAATTGCACGTACAGCATAACTTTGAGAAGGAGTAAGCTTAAATACGATTAAGAAGCCTGTTACGTGTTTTCACAACACGTCAATACGTAGTTGCTAAAGCAACAACATTATCATTTTAATTTTGAACGTTTACTTCACATAAATTTCTGACTCGTACTAATTCAGTGGTCTATGATGTCGCATAGGTACATCTACAAACACGCTTGCTCGAGTTAAAGCTTAAGAGAAATGCTTGTAAATTGTAGGATGTGGTCATATTCCAAGATTTCGCGTTAAGTTGTTGAAGTCATTAGCATAAAATCAAATCCATGTAAACCAATTCTGAGAAGAGTAAAAAATCCAAGCTATATACTTAATTGTGACTAATTTTAACTAGCATTAAGTAACAAACTCTGTAAAGGTAGTGGCATGTTACAGAGATATATATAAACGATGAGTTTAGCTTAAAAAAAGCAATTAAATGCATAGGTAAGAAAGTTACAAAACGAGGCTTATCTTAAACGTGGCCACGTTAAGACGCATCAGCAGCCGGCAACTCACTGTAAGAAACGGAAGTAGTACACACGTACTATCCAGTTTAATGGTGTAAAAATTAATAGGAAGTCGAGCTAGTTTTATGACA
>VICI01000388.1:0-40503 GCA_019593645.1 Akabosia matsudoensis | reverse complement strand
TTTTTTGCCAAAACAAGTCCATTTTTCCTCGTGCGCAGATGTGCAAGCAAATAATCGATTGCGAATTAGTTAGAACATTTGTGTAATAAAAACCGGAAAATTGTTGCTGTCCAGACATAAGTATGTGATATTAAGTAAATCTCATCATCATAATGAGGTGATTGTTTCATACAGGATAGCATAAATATGACTTGGGGATGGACCACTCACTCCTGATAACTTGGAGGGATTGGAAGAGGTAACTCTGCTCCAATCTTTGAAAACTTTTCGATTCGGCTAGTTATCTGAAAGAAAGTCAGGTACGAATGCAGATATGAACTTAATGCGCTTCAGACTTATGAACAAAATTCTTCAATCTTACTTTTTGTTTTGTTTTTTTTTCCAGAATGCGACTCGCTTTCAGACTGTTCGTTCTGGCGGCCGCCACCTCCGTCACCTTGGCCCAACAGTGTTCCCGTTCCAAACCCTGTGCGACGGACGCCTGCTGCAGCCAGTGGGGAAACTGCGGCTATGGCCCTGACTTCTGCGGAAGTGGCTGCCAGAACAACTGCGACGCAAAACCAGAGTGTGGCAAGTGGGCTCAGAACTTTGACTGTCCGCTTCGCGTGTGCTGCTCGAAATGGGGATTCTGCGGAACGACTGAAGACTTTTGCAACAACGAGTGCCAAGGAAATTGCGAGCAACCTCCGAAGCCGTCCTGCTCATACTCTGTCAAGAGCGAAGCCAAGGTCAACATTGGGTACTATGCCTCCTGGGCCTCCACCCGAAAATGCGACCAGTACACCATCGACCATATTGAGCCTGAATTGTACACTCATTTGAATTATGCGTTTGTTGACATCAAGGATGGCGTGATTGCTCCATTGAGTGCAACTGAGTCACAAAATCTTCACAACTTTGCTGCCCTCAAGGAGATCAACCCTGACCTGAAAGTACTCTTTTCCGTTGGAGGATGGGCGTTTAATGACCCCGGTCCACAACAAAAAGAATTTAGCACGTTGTCCAAAACGAAGGATTCCAGGAAGAGATTCATCCAGTCTGCCCTGAAGTTTATGCAGGAATATAACTTTGACGGAATTGACATCGATTGGGAGGTAAATTATATTCAAAATTTGTTCTTAAAATGATGTGGTTTCCTATTAATACATTGCTGTAATTTGCAGTACCCCGTTGCTGACGATCGTGGTGGTGTTGCTGAGGACAAAGACAATTACTTGCACCTTGTGAGTGAAATGCGCAGTGCGTTTGGCAGCCGTTACCTCATCACTATTGCAGCTCCAGCCAGTTACTGGTACCTCCGTCACTTCCACATTGCCAAGATGGCCAAACAACTCGACTGGATTAACGTGATGACCTACGACATTCACGGAGTTTGGGATGCAGACATTGAGTCGCTTGGTCCATACGTGAGACCCCACACAGATATCACTGAAATTGATCACTTTATTGGTCTCTTTGTGAAGGATGGAGTTCCATATGAAAAACTCGTGTTGGGAACGGGCTACTATGGGCGTGCTTTCACACTGAAGGATCCCAGCTGTACTGATGTGGGATGTGAATTTAGCGGCCCTGCTCGCGGTGGAGAATGCACAGAGGCTCCAGGAACCCTGGGCTGGTTTGAAATTGAAGACATCAGAACAAGGCTTTATAAAGACAATCACAGACTTATTAAGAACGACACTGCTCAAGTGAGAATCTTAGTTTTCGATAACGACCAGTGGGTAGGCTACGATGACCAAGAAACACTTGCGTTCAAACAAAATTGGGCGAAGGAACACTGTATGAAGGGAACTATGATTTGGAGTATTGACCAAGGACTGCCTGGATACAGGAATGGAGTTGACGTTGAGGATAAAAAAATCATAAATCCAGTCAAGGGACCTCTTGCCCATAACACTAGAAATCCAGGAGGATCTTCCTACAGTCCAAATAAGCAGAACCTTTATGGTGCTAGGTTTGAAAAGCCCCGTAATAAGCACCCTTAAAGAGACATGGAATGTAATCAAAAGAAAAACATGCAATTAAACAAAGAGATTGACTGAATCAAACAATTAAAATTTATTTAAAGCTGATTCGATTAAACATTCGTAACAAAGCGAGGTAGCAGCGTTTAAACCAATTTGGATTATCCTGAACCAGATTTCTGTTTTTTTCGTCTATAAATTCGTTAATTACTTCCGTCCAAGAAGGATCAATTTCACCACTTGTTAGCATTTCAAGCAGGTTAGTCTTAACCATCTCCCATACTAAACGACAATAAGATAAGCATGAATGATAAGCTCAGCGCAGTTCTTCGCAATTATTAATGGTCACTTACACTCATCCGGGTTTAGTGAATCCAGATGGTCCATACCTCCAGGTCCTGCGGGTTCGGAACTTCCTTCAGCCATTATTGGAAATCTTTCAAAATGTTTCGGAAATAATTTTCACCAAGTTGAAGTTGAATACATACGGATTTTGTTTACGATGTTTTTTTTATTTCAAACATCAAAGCAAATGTCGTAATTTTTGTAATTGCAACATACAATTCTAGAAATGCTTGATAATTATATTATGGAAAAATTAGAAACGGCGAGCTTGTTGAAAGCGGGCTCCAGCTGGAGCAGGACTGTATTGTGGACTGATGTTGCTGGCAGCGGCGGCGTGGGCCTTCAGAAGGGCCTAGAAGAAGTAAGCATCAAAAATTAATATTTTATTAATATTCTTGTATGAATTATTTCAGTTAAATGCCAACAATCATACTTCTGGGACTGGTGGTGGAGTTGGCAAGTGGTTTCCGACTGGGACAAAACCGTTCTCGTCAGCGGTGTAAGTCAAGCTGATGAGCTGCCCATCAGGGGCAGTGTAGGAAACAGCTCCAGTGATAACCTGAATGATTGGGTTTTCTGGGTCGTTGCTGGGCTTGGTGTATCCGCTTTGCTCGAGCTTGGTTCCATCGCTCAATTCAGAGAGCCACTTGAAGTTTCCGTTTCCATCGTTTTCGTTTTCGCTCCTTGTGATGACAATTTCGTTTCCGGCTTGAGTGGCACTGTACTTGGGCCCTTGGGCAGCAGCGCATCCAATCAAGGCAAGAACGACCAACTGGAAATACATGTTGCACAGGTACAGAGAATTTGTAGGTTATTTTGGAAACATTTGCAAAAACTTACGAATTTCATTTTGATGATGAGTTCCAACTGAAACTGAGTCAGAGAAGGAATCGTTTGTGATTGGATGTGTTTGATGGAAGATGAGCCTGCAAATTGATGATTAACTCCATCCGCTCACTTCCTTTTTGTAGTCGCCTTCCAAGAAAGGAATGACAATATGGTTTATGGTAATAACCATTTAACATATTTTAATCATTTAATTTTTTCTCTCTTTTGCATGTGATGAACTATTTCTTTTATTCTTATCAGAAACAGGTCTTGAGTGCATTTTGTATATATGCGATCAATCCCCTTGAAAATCATTTCTATTCGTGGCATTTTGTACAAAGATGTAAAAATGTCTTCATTACATTAAAATTTTTGCCTGTTAAACTGGTAAATGCACCGGCATTGCGGCATCATTACATCGAACTTCATCGTCACCTCCACACAATAAAAAGTTCATATTATTGTATTTTAGATGATACAAGTTGACATTGCAATCTAGCATTTTCTTGCCAACAACATGCGTACTAATTGATGCCCTTCATGATGACTGCTTTCTAAATGGGGATGACAAGAATTAACAAGCTGCACACAATTAATAATTGATGGGATAAGATATTTCCTATCAAATTAGTGTCATCATTACAAGCACAAGATTGCACTTCCCAGTCATCATCCTAAATACCATGGAAAATTACGTGTCCAAAACTCGAGCTATATTTTTTGTCATCGACTAATTTGATTGCAAGTTTAGTCATTGATCAAATTTGCTTTTGAAGAACTCTGTACTTTGAACTGTTTTTGTAAAAATGGACAGTTGGGATCTAGCTGGGGATGCGGATTTTGACCCTTTCATTAGCAATAAAAATGACCAACCTGAGAAAAGCTGCGCAGGAAGTTATAAGCCAACCAGGGGGAAGGTTGTCTGCAAAAATTACGATAGAGAAAATGAGGATCTCTTGTTTGAAATTCGAGTTTGCAAAATCCGTCCACTTTTCGACGATGAAATAGCCTGTCCCGAGGAGACTCGTTGGGGCTTCCAAATTCGTGCGGAAGCAAGTGTCAGCCAAGAGTTTCCGGAAAACTTTCGAAGACCACCAATGTGGGCTCCTGGGCCAGGAAGTACAGATAAAAAACAACCAGCCAACAGCACCAAGGGAAATGTTACTTCGGACACTAGAGTTGCCACAAAAAGTAGTAGTTGGTTGGACGGGTGTACTCACGGCAATAGTAAGGAAAATACGCGCTATTTAGTGAACTTTGACCCGAACCGGGCCCCCTACCCGGATAGGAGTGACGAGTGTTATCACACCGAGCGAGATAGGTGCGATCAATTTTGGCAGTTTGTAAATCAAACCGATGAACTGCTGAAGGTCATCGTTGAGGGTAGATTTGAACATTACAGTGGCCCAATTTGCGTCAATATAATGGACGAGTACAAGAAAGTTGTTGACAAAAATTTGAAACCCCGTAAGCCTGAGACTCCCCCTCCGCCAAAGTACACCAAGGAAATGAAAGCTCTCATGGAGCATCGTAAAAGGATTAAAGACGATATACATCAAACACGGGAGCGCGTGAAGGCTAGATATAAGCATCTTTCTACGGCGGCATTGGGAAAAATGAATCAGTCAAAGCCCACAGACATCTGCGGCCACTACGCAGACTGTCCGAGACGTGACGCAGATGATGTGTTTGGGGAAATGGAACAGTTTGATAAAATTTCCTTAAACCCTGTCAGAGGTGCTTGTCACTTAAGAAAGAAGGTGTTTTGTACAGAAGAGCTGGGCGAGTCTTTCGAAGAGACGTATCTTTGGCCGGGAGAAGTGTTTGCAGGAAGTAGTATGACAACTCCAGTGGTATCTGAGGTGACAAGTCAAAATGCTATGCAGTCTCGGGAGTTTATGGAAGACAACCGTCCGAGCATAGAGAGAAGCGACAGCGATCCATTTTTTTAAAAAGGTTCTCCTTTGGGTCGGTGACGCCACGCACTCCTAACCCATATATGTACGATGACCATCAGTGACCATCAACTAGAAGAAAAGCTAGTTTACATATTTAATGAATTGAAGAAATGGCTGGCTGGTGCAAACTTTTTTGTAATAAAATATATTTGGGTACAACTCACTTTTTTGTGTGAAATTTTTTAGCCTTTGGTCATGATTAAAGATGCATCATTTGTAAAGAAAAATTGATGACGAATCTTCAATACATTTTTCAATTTGACATAAACATATCGACATCCCATCAGGAGTGTGACATAAATTATCTGAGCATTGTTGGTCAAGCTGAAACGTAATAGGGAGGTAAATGTTGGATGATGATGACTGATTAATGACAATGAGGGATCAAGTGAATCACCCAAGAAGGTCTCAAATTAGTTTCGCATATGAAGAATAAAACTCTTAAAAAACTATGAGACATTTTTGCAAAACACTTTTACGTCCATGTTGGCTCGTTTGTAAACTGGCAAGGGATACTTTTCTTTAACTGTGTGTTTGTTATATTTGGAATTGCTTTTTAAAAGGGAGAGAGGAGGTGAGTAGAAGACGTGAGGATGATTATGATGATAAGGATATGATTGAATGTTGAATCATGTCAAAACAAAACATAGTTTTTTCTTCGAGTCTTTAGGGGGCCAATTCTTTTTTATTCATAAATGGAATGCACATAGAGAGAATCGTGAAGGGAAGCAGAATAGAAGAGAAAAAAAATTATCTATAGCAAGGCTCAAAATCGTCGCGCTGTTGTTGTGTAACCGATTAAATTATGTAAATTTCATCAGTGCTAATAATTTGAAAATGACAAATGTGAAAAGCAGGGAGAAGGGACGGCAATTAGGTACAGGATGAATGAAAGAAAATTAGTGCAATGAGATTTATACGAATATGAAATGAAAGATGATCGAAATTGTTATAGATCTTCCTTTTAAAAAAATGTGTAGTTGATTTTTTTATAAAAAAAGCTCATTTCGCGAAATACATATAAAAAATATAAGGGATGCGATTTCTTTTTTTATACTAATGTTGCAGGAAATAATAATATTATGGGGAAAGGGAATATGTTTTTTTGTCATGTTTTTTTAATTTAAAAAAAATTGTATGTCCTGTATGGAACATGGTCGGGATGTTGTTTTACAAAGGTTTGGAAGGAGCGTGAGCGTAAGACTCGCGGTTGAAGCTTCCGGCGGTTTGTTGCTCAGCATTCTTGTAAATGATTTCAAGAGCCTTTTGGATAGCTTCTGGGATTGGGGGTGGGGTTGGCAAATGTTCTCCTTCGGGTTGGAATCCCTTCTCGTCAGCGATATACTTGAGAGAGATGAGTTCTCCTTGTGGGGCGTAATATTGGTATGATCTGGGGAAATATGAGACAAAAGTTAAGGCAAAGTTAAGCACAGAATTGTTAAATTAAAAGACGCGTTGGAGCTACCCAGAGATAGAAATTCCCTCGTCTTCAGTTCCTGGGTTTTTAAGGAATCCTTGTTGCTCAATCTTGGTACCATCAGAAGTCTCTGATGCCCAGCTGAAGGTTCCATCGCCCTTGTCATCAAATTCACTACGAACAATGACAACATCCTCTGGCTTTTGGTTTCCTTGGGGGCGAGCAGCACACACTCCCAACAAAGCGAGAACAATCACCTGCAACAACCACAGATAAAACTTGTAAATAATTTTTATGCGCTACACATGAAAATATTCACAATCATCACTTTAAAAATCGGTCGTTATCGCCACCAAATGGCTTTAAAACGGATGCCCACAAACTATTCTAGATATCCTTTCCAAAACTTCGTTAGAGCACACTTCCACAAATAATCTTCCATAAACACTCACGTATTTCATGATGATCGATGTGAAGATTTGATTTCCAAAAAGCGACTTTGATTCTTCGTGTCGTGAGTAATTTTCTTCTTTTACCAACTCTCAAGTTAAAGCGAAGACTGTTCAAAGGAAATTGATGGTTAGATAACAAGGAACAAATGCTTTTATATGAAATGACAATGAGGATGACACGACACCTGAAAAAATATTATCAAACATTAAAAGCCAATCTAAAAAAGTCCCAATATATACCGTATTTAGCTGCGTATCAGTTTGATATTGTCGTCGTGTGTGCATCTTTGTTTGAAACAAACGCACATGTATGTGTCCATCAACAGTTTGGCAACATCGATAGACCCTACATGTAACAAAGATTCAAAAATTATTCTATACAGCTTACGTCATAAACACATATATTCCAATAATAACAATAATTACCTATTGAATTTTGTGTACGTGTGTACATTTCGAAGATAATCGTTTGTATTTTATATGCATTTTGTAGATAAATATGCATAGCGTAAATTAAAATACACACAATTTTTAGTCCCTCTTCAGCGATACGTTCGTCATCCACGCTTATATATTGTCATCTAAAGGAGAACGTTTTTTTCCTCCAAAACGTATGAATTTTATTAATGCTCAACTTTTAGTAAGTTTGTTATTTTTATGCGTTATATGAGACTTTCTATGGACATTTTATAGTTATAGCGTAAAACGTTACACACCTTTAAAAAAATTACTACATCCGACGTCGCCATGCATGCATTTTCCCCCAGAATGCTGCTAATGAACAGGCTCCTGCATGAATTGTCCCATCTGAGAATAAAATTGGCGATAAGAGTCCTTTAAAAAGTGGAAGAGATCCATCCATCAACTTATTATATTTTATAGGAAAAACTATGTATTTTCTCAAAGAAGCAGCGTAATTACTCGTTTTGGTATGAAATTTACCTACCTAATATCATAAACAATAGTAAAAAAATTGGTAATGTTTTTTTATCAAGTATCATCCTCTTTGAACGAGGAGAAGAAGCACAGACAGAGCGACAAATTGCAATCAGTTCAGGAGGTCGGCTATTCGACTTGACCGTGCATTCTTTTAGGGTACACTTTTACGATGCATTTTTGTTCATTTTTTCCCCAAAGTACACATTGTTTTGTTTGGGGGATGTGCCTGTGTGCCCCTGCTTGTAACTCATTATTATGGTAGTTTTGTGAATTAGCAATTCTGCACCATTAGGGCAAAACATTTGATAAATCTACAAGGCAAGCTAGAAAAAAAAAGAAGAATCTACATAGTAGTATAAAAAAATCTCCAAGATAAAAAGGTGAATCTTCATCTCATTATGAAACCCATTCATTCTTAGAAGCAAATTTTTATTGGATGGGTAATCGCTTCTGTACAATGACAACAATAATAGACGATGTGTGTCCAATTATAGAACATAGAGGTAGGGTGATATTTTGAGCAGGACGTGAATGCACATTTTTTCTCTACGTAAAAAAGCGATTTGTTTGGTTCTATTTTTAACACAACTGTTGATTATCATTCATAGGAGATAACAAGGTAATCATGGTTGTCGCTGTCGAGAACAAGACCATAAATATTTTATACCAGCGGTTCCTCTTCTTGCTCTTCTTCTTGTTCTGGTTGACAATGATAATGAGAAGGAAGATGCATGGAGAACCAATTTTGGAAGAAGATGCTACGGTTATCTTCATTTTTGCTTTGAAGTTCACACAAAAACGTGACAAAGAATGCATAAAAAATTGTTCTCAACTTGTCGAAAATCAAGACACGATATGATCGAATGTCACAAAAACAAGATTTTGCAAATTGATACATATATTTTTTGAACTGGTCAGGTTATAAAGCTGGCATGTTTTTTTTTATAAAGGCTAACGATGCGCCAATTTACGACAGAGAAGGCGACTAGGAAAAAGATTGAAAGGAGATTTGCTACCAATTTTGCACCTTTTTATGAGGAAGACGATTTCTCTGATGACATTGCTGTTAATGAGATGCTGATAATCTTTTCGTGTACTACAATTTCCACTTATTTTCAGCCTTACATGTCGTTTCATTTTGATAAGTCACCGTTAGTTTTGGCATGATTCTTGATGTCATTGGAATCTATCAATTTTATAAATTATATAACCCTTCAAAACAAAACAAAAAATCGTTGTATACTGACTAAAAAATAGCCAAGTAATTAATTCACTTGACCAAAAACAAATCTCTGCTTTTCAGGTTACTTTTTGTCCCATTTTGAACTTTACTTGATTCCTTCCTGCGAAGACAATCCAGAACGCTGTTAATTTTCTGTATTTTAATTTACCTACATGTTTAGACTTGTCTCTTACATGTCGTTTCATTTTGATAAGTCACCGTTAGTTTTGGCATGATTCTTGATGTCATTGGAATCTATCAATTTTATAAAATATATAACCCTTCAAAACAAAACAAAAAATCGTTGTATGCTGACTAAAAAATAGCCAAGTAATTAATTCACTTGACCAAAAACAAATCTCCGCTTTGCAGGGTACTTTTTGTCCCATTTTGAGCTTTACTTGATTCCTTCCTGCGAAGACAATCCAGAACGCTGTTAATTTTCTGTATTTTAATTTACCTACATGTTTAGACTTGTCCTAACGATTACAATTTACTAATCAAATCAAAGAAGACCATGTCTAAGCCTTGTTTGTCTCGCTTCAGCTTCATTTCTTGTCGTGATTAAGTTTTGCTAGTTACATTGTTGAAAATGGAGAGCTTTTTTTGCTCATTCATTTAGATTTCTTATTTGTACACCATTGAACGGTTCGTTCACTCGTGCGCAAAACCAAGAAGGAACTAGGTACTTAGCTTGAACTATTAAAGCAATAATAGTGTCCTATTATGCGGCAGCTTTTGTCATCTTCTCTGCTTGCTAATTTTTTATGAGGTACTCGCACTGCCGTCATCGTGCATAGTTGACAAGGCCGTTAGGGACCTTGACGATCCTCGTATCTTCGTTTACTGTCATCAAAAACGATGAGGATGAGCCCTTTATCTGGCTCGTCTTAAATAACAAGCTTGATTCTATCTTGGATCAACGCGCTAAGCTTTACGAATCAGTGGGAAATATTCGTGGTAGCTCAACTCACTATCTCTTTTTGCAAAGACTTCATTCTAGAGGGATTTCCAATCTTGAAATTTCAAATATGGATAAAAAACGGCTGTGTCAAAAAATACTCAGCTTGAAACCGTTGCATTCAAAGAGAACTACCTAAAAGTTGACAAAAAAACGAAAGGATCACGGAGGGAGAGAGAGAGGAAACACTGAGGATTTGCAAAATTGGCATTGTTGCAAAATTTTCAAGTGCATATAAAAAGATGTGATTCTTGTAATCATAATCATGTTCATTGATGTAGTCATATGGGTGCTGATAATGATACATATAATCTGTTCTCTACCTGAAAACAATCACAAAAAAAAACTAAAAATAAACAGATTTTATGTAGCTTTAAGCATGGTATGGCCAATGCATCATTTTTTTCAATGAGTAAGAATAAAAAAGTAAATTGAGTCAGTGATCTTTTCCTTCACTGCATCCAACGATTTTTTCATAATTGCATCCTCCATAAATAATGCAGCTTTCCATTTCAATGCTAGACTCCTGACCATCTTCTGAGAATAAAAGCTCTAGTCAAAGTCAATGCAAAAAAATAGAAGGGCCCTTTGTTGCAAACAGCTAAAGAATAATATTTAATTAATGATTTTTATACGTTTCGTTTGTTTTATATGTGGATATTTCTCTTTTCTATTTAGGGTTGGTTTTGCGATTGCGTTAAAAACATTACGAATCCTGCTGGGTTTTGTAGTACTCCCTGAAATTCACGATATTTAATGTGTCATCCATCTGATGCAGTTTAGGTACAGCCTACTCTAAAGGGAAAGGAAAAAACGTTTTTGATGCAGTTATTCTTTCTCTTTTCTATTTAGGGTTGGTTTTGCGATTGCGTTAAAAACATTACGAATCCTGCTGGGTTTTGTAGTACTCCCTGAAATTCACGATATTTAATGTGTCATCCATCTAATGCAGTTTAGGTACAGCCTACTCTAAAGGGAAAGGAAAAAACGTTTTTGATGCAGTTATTCGAAATGATTTGAAGAATCGTTTTTGCAGTTTTTCTAAACACACAGGAGATGAACAGTCGAAGGTTTCAATATGCAGTTGGAAGTCTCTCTGGGGTTTGTCATCGTGATTGATGAAGATCTATCTCTGTCGTCCCTCTTCTTGACTTGATTGGAGTGGCAAATTTTGCATAACGATTAGTATGGTTTGAAAAGATTAGTTATTAAAACACTAAAATATGCTATTAAGTCTCCATAAATGCACATATACAGGGCTGATATTATAACAATTTGAATACAAGTACGGTAATTACATGGGTGTCCTATATTTAAACAGTATATTTGATCGAGTAAACATTATAATTAGTGGGTGAGGAATCAGATAGCTTAAGGAATTTCAAAATGCAGAAAAAAATCAAAATCAAAATCTTCGCAGTGGTTTCTAAATCCTAAATTTATTCTAAGCCAAATATGAAATAGGCCCGCATGAATATTGCAGAAGATGATATCAAAATGTTCCATGTTAGATGCTGAGTGAAAAATTCAAAATGGCAGTCTAAATTACCCTTAGTAACAATAATCATAAAACAGATATGCTTATTGTCATAAAAAGTTTTGCTTCTATTGTTACTTTTTTCAGTTATGCGCTCAATAAGGGTTAAGGTTATGATGAGTACTTATTGTCATTGGCGATGAGGTAAGAAGAATGACACACGGACGAAGCACAAGAGCACGACACTTCATCATCTATGTACGAAAGGCATCTTTGTCGGATATGAATTATGAAAAGTAGGCGGGGAAGAGGATATTGCTGAAATATGACGATGAAAGGGAAGTTGCTATTATATACGAGTAATTATCCCAACGAAAATTATGCAAGAAACAGTTGTAAAAATATCATGTTTTCCGTCAAGAAAACCTCGCTTCAGATAATTCGCTGATTTGTTGAAAAGAAAACACTCCAAGTGGCAAGATGAACAAGAGGTACATTATGTTTTTCATATTATGTATTATATTGTCTTATTGAAAATAGTAACTAACCGTTCGACAGTTCACAAATTGTAGAGCATCATTGTTGCATGTGACGCGATATAGATCTAAATTTATGTTGAAAATGAAGATGAGACAATTAAGGAACTAAAAAAGACACACGACAAGAAGACAATGGATTATTGCTGCATATAATAGCCTGTTTGAATTGAATGATCCCATGCGACAATCCCTCATTAATTGCACGACAGCATGAAAACTATGGACATCGATTGACCTTGCATTCAACCTCTTGTTGCGTCAATTTAACACACCAAGAAGAAAAACCTGATCCAAGCATATTGTTAACTCAGTTGGAGTGTTACAAGATTGAACACTCCTGTTGTGAAATAGATCGCAAATAGGGGCTGTACATTAAAGACTAAGCCCAATTCATCTTATACGGAGAAAGTTACATTTAAAAGGCCGTCGTACAAATGGAATGTATCCAAAAAAACCAGAAGTCTGCAGCAGACTTGATTGGAGGTGGGTAGAGGAAACCAAAATCAAGATGAATTATAATTCTACCTCTTGTCCAACTATTTAATTAAGAATAAAAGGTCCAGATAAAAATTTGCATACAAAATCGCCTTTTTATGTACGAAAGTGCATGTGGTAACAATCGAACAGGGTAAGCAAGTTGATATTTTTTTTCTTGCTGAAGATGATCCAGGTACCTTGCTCATCTTCGGAAGACGATACTCATTAAAGAAAAAAAAAGGATTCTAGATTGCCGTTACACTCTTTAGTTGTTTACGATAGAACAAGAATAAGATCATCTTGATTTTTTTCCTAAGCACACAAGATCTGGAAAAGATGATCATGGAAAAAAGGATTGAATGAACCAAAGACGTAATATATAATAGCTTTGGAGAACGTCTCAACCCTCAACTAAATTATAATCAGGTAGTGAATAAAATGGGCAACGTTCTGGGCTACCGACCCTGTAATTAATTTTTATTATTGTATTTCCACAAGTAAAATTAGCAATGGGGCTTGTTATCTTATTCTATAGTAGACATTAAAAAGGCTCGTAGGCTTCTTGAGAATTTCAATTTTCGTTGCAGGTTCTCAAGTTTGTTTGCCAAAGTCGAAACTAGCCTTCCCTGTGGCACCTTACAAAAGTTTTTGTCTATTTGCATGTCATCTATCATAGTCGTCATCGTTTGGCCAGCAATTCCGTCAAAAAACCGCTTATAATAGTTTGAGCGCATAGTAATGCTTATAGCCTTGTTTTTATTGTCATTCACCCTTGCTCGTGGTCTGGTGGTGATACAAGTTATGTCTTGTAAGTTCTGACTACTTTATGACGTCTGGCAAGCGACAAACGGTCGCACAAAAGACATTTTGTTGCGGAAAAAATTATACATTTTTTGGAATGGTAATGCTCGTACAATTTCCCATTTAAAGCTCTCCTGCTGGTTTAGAATGACAACTTTTTTTTAAAGCGATAAGAAACGTGTAAGTATTCATCAAGGAACAACAGTAGCCCATCTTTGTAACCTGTTAAATTTAGTTAATTGAGCTACTAAATGGTGTCATCTCCAGATTTCATTTTTTTATCACGTGCTCTGACTTTTGAGACCTTTATCAGACAAAATCACGTCAATACCTGTTAAAATGACCAGTATAAAGCCTTTGAATTGTATGCGTATAAAGTAAATGCAAAACTAATGCATCTTCTGTCCATGTGCGAGATTTTTTATGAGACCATTGTAGAAAAAATCCTCGTGTAATAAAAACTGCACAGCCAAGAAATAGGAGGATACACATTTATCACTTACATAAAAAAACTTCTCAATTAACCTCTCGCTAGTTTTCCAAAACTAATCAATTAATCACTTTGCACATTTGAATATTTTATGGCACATTTTTATGTAGGTATCACTTTTAATTTAATAATTTTCAAGAGATATATCCATCCCGCTGTGGATATCAACGCAGTTGAGGTGATTGCCGTTTCGTCTGATACAGAGGTACATGAACGATTTTAATAAAGTGTGGTATATAGGACTATAAAGTTGCTATGCGTACCTAATTACCCTGAATCCCTTGTTCCGTGCCTATAAAATTACGAGAAAAAGTCCTTGTCACATTACTGCAATAGGTATATGTCCAATCCAGTATAGTAGGTAACGTTTTTCCACCAAATTACATGCAAACAGTTTTCAAGTTCTAGCTAAAGTAAATTTTTGTCTTGTATGGATTCGTAATAAAAAAATCATCAATTATTTACCAGTTGAAGATGGTGTCCCTATGAAAAACTATGTTTTCGTCTGCATTTCAAATATATTTTGACTTGGTGCGGGGGTTACATGATTGTGCTGTGACATTTTTACTTCAATTACTAATGACAAAAAGGTGGTGATGATGTCCATCACCCCTGCTGCTGCTGGTGGTTCTCGTCACGAATGCAAGTTTTTCTTCTTTAAAAAACTGAAAATTAATGCAAATCAAGGAACCTTGGTACAATGAACTGTTGTGTCAAGACACTGATTAATTAATAGTAGAAAAATATATATCATAGAGGACTCATTTTTACAGTCACTTTTTTTGCTAATTGTTTTCTAAATGAAGCTTGATAAGATGATAAGAGTCTAGGGTTATCGAATCGTATTGATTTCAAGGGGACCTGAGAATAGACACTCAAGATGATTTACACATTTACTAATAAATAACTGGCAGTGTGATAGATGTAATGATAGTTACACGGTAGTTAATAATAGTTTATTTTTAGAATAAAAATGCTGATACGATGTTATTTTTTTAAACAAAAAGATGTGTTTTAATGTCTTGGCCTGTTGCAAAATGAGAATGAAAGTGAGCAACAATAAATAAAAGTTTAATTTATGATATTTATGCAAGATGAATTGGTCATAATTTTTTGTGGGTTTCCAAAAAGGGTTCTTTTTGGCGGAGGAGCGAAAGATGCTTTTTAGGAGCCGCACAGACCTTCATAACTACAACGATTCGCTGATTTTATATTCAATTAATGCCATCATTGACTTCATTTGGCTATTTTTATCGTTGAGTATTTAATGCAATTCAGCCCAGGGCGAAATTGGAATCGATCATGAATTCAAAACAAAATCAAGTACCCTTTTTCCCCTTGCATCATCGATATTTTTCCGCGAGAACTCGGTTAATTTAGTGCATTTAAGTAGTTTCATTAACGCTCTATCAGTTTGCAAATTTAAACTGGGTTGGGTCGATCGATTAGTTCATGACCTTTCTTGGCAGTCTAATTTTTTTCAAGCAGCTAAAGTAGTTACTAAATCAAAGCCATCCCGACCCCCTGCCAAATGATTTGAATAAACTCTCTTTCACGTAAAATCCATTTTTACCAAAAGTATTCTAATAATTCCACTCATTCTATTGTAGCTGACAGGTTACAACTCTTGAAAAATGCGAAATAGTCCGTTTTGCTGTCATCAACATCATAATAATTGCCTCAACACAGAGTTGCCCCATGCAGGCACCCACACTACTTCAGCACACGCCATGGTGGTGACATGTTTAATGAAGTGCGAAAGACAAATATTTGGAAAGGAACAATTAATGGGAGACAACATCATTAAGCACGTACTTAAGTAACTTAATATGTTATTCTAGTCATTTCGTCTCCGCAAATAAACATTTTTATTTGGCCGTTTTTCTTCTAAAAATAAGTTGATCTTGACTTTATTTAAGGGTCCTATTTACAATCTGGAACCAATTGATAACAATTATTGGCTTGAATAACATGTTAATTGTTACTCCAATCTTGTACACATGCTTGTCCTGCTGACGAAGCGCTTCATGCGTGGTTATCTCTCCAGTCACGACTTTTGCCTATTTATTCGTTATTGCCGTATGCCTTGAAGAGCAATCAGTTCATAAAAAAAGTCTGTTTTCTACCGTTAATGGATTATCATCAAAGTCATTATTGGTTTGGTTACCCACGTAGGAACTCATTACTCATAGTGATCGGATCGTCTTCAAATTGATTGTTGTTGTCAAAAGGCCATCTCATCGCCCTTCTGCTCTTGCTGTAGATTAGAAAATTGCCGGCATTGTCGAAAACTGATACTCCCCCAAAGATCTAAGGCGACAAACTCCAAAGACATTGGGACAAAGTCAGATGAACAAAAAAAACTCTCTAATTCGTTTGAGTAGTTTTATATCCATATTTATTTGAGAAGACGGTTATTAATATTAAAATATTTTTGTAGATTTGTGCCCAAATCATGGTGAATATTCTTGATAAAGGTAGAAAAATGGGATTTAATTGATACTTGAAGACAACATGATAAAAAGTAAACTATCCATTTCATTTATGAGTTGAGGTGGCCATATAAATTTCAAGGTGAATTGGATCCTCTTCTCTTTTTTTTCTCGTTGACTATATTATCACTGGATTTTATTTTTGTTTTGCATATTTTATTGACTATCTTGTCATCTAATTGTCTTGATTGTAGAAATCTAGTGATGGTACATTTTAAAAGATGCCTGTTCCCTACACGGCTACTGTTATTCTAGCAAGCTGTGCTTCTTAACATATACCGATTCTTAATTCATAGCCCACAAAATTATAATTTTTATTATATTTTGGGGCTTCTTTTTTGGTGATTTTTGTTTGAAATGTCACCGGTTGAAGGTTATCTTCACAATCACAAGTGCATTTTGAAAGATCAACAATAGTATAATATTATGTTTACCGTATTTTGATGCATTTTGCAACTTAATCGTCAAAAGTAAGTATATGCTTTGTTTCTACGCGCATCTTTTGTTCCCATTTTGTTTTACTTACATTTCTGTATCTTATCACCTTTCTTGACCGTAATTAATAAACCATATACTATTACGAGCATTTAGCGCGTGGCGACTCATCATCAATTCAATTATAGTGCAAAACAAAACAAGTATATAGTTGATATCCTCATTTTAGTTTTAAAAAGTATCTAGTTTACAAAAATTCATTTGTACCTGTCACTCAATTTTAATAAGACTCAAAACCAGAGAAGCTTCCACGAAAATAAAAATAAATCGTTTTATGCACCCCTCCACCAAAAAACTGCTAACTCCATCGTTTGTTCTTGCACAAACAAACACAAAAGTGCACCCAAGGCGGTGAACAAGTGAATGTTGAAGAAAAATAAAACTGCATTTTTTTCAAAATCATGTCTACAAACAAACGAACAGTTTAGTTGATTTTTTCTGGTTCATTAATTTTTCCATTTATCAGTATAACTTATTATGCAATAAAAAGACTCTTTTTTTTTTCTATTTGAGTTCGCATTTATTACCCAGGGGACAATGTATTTGATGGTCATAATGTTGTTGTGATTTTCGTCTTTTATTGCATGAAAGAGCACAATTTTTAAGGTTTCACTAAAGGCAACGGTTCTGCCAGATTGTTATTTTAGGTGACCATCTTCATAATAACTTTTCTTTAAAATCGCATCCTAAGCTATCTGATTTTGCCGCACGAAGAGAAAAAAAAACTAGAGGAACATTGGCCAATAATATGTAGATGAAATACATAAAGTGATGCAATCTGATCTGCTACAGATTTTTTTGGGAAAAAAATCATCTTCCACAAAATTTTGCAATACAAGATCACTACAAGATCACTTTAGTTGTGATATATGAGAACAATAAAAAAGATTCCTTGAAGTTTTTGAAGATCTGCCAATTTCTAACTGGCTCTTAAACTTCCAATTAGTACAACAATTTGTAACTAAAATAATTTTTCAATATTTTATCCACAAAAATTATAGATTTAGTCGGAGAGGATCCATACACCAAACGAAAGGGGTACATTTTTTTGTCATCATGGGAACCATGAGTGAACTGACCAAGAAAGATGTGAAAAGTATACTATTTATCTGACTGATAATGATAATGACCGATGAAGATCGCTGATTCCACGGTCAGCCTAAAAAATTGATGGCATTTTTGGGTGTTCTCATCTTCTCCACTTGATCATGTCACACGTACGCTAACCCTACAATGAAAAATGGAACGAGCATTTTGGTGCATCTCCCCCTCAAGAGTATACAGATAAGACAAACTGCATTGGGAATGCATGTCCTTATTTTTCTATGCATGTATTATACATGATATCATCGCAAAATTATGATTAATATACAAATACACATCTCTATGCAATTCTGTGACCTGCGTGACACTTGCAGCTCTCTTGTACTAGTTATTAGTGACCCAAGCAGACTACTATTTCCAAGTGCAACGCTCGTCCAACGAAATGTTCCTTTTCAGAAGCATCATTGAAAAAAAATATGGACAAATAATATGTTTATATGTCATGTCAAATGTCAGTCAGTATTATCATCATAGTCATATATCGTGAGTATTGTGTGCGGAGCAAAAGAAAAAGGGAAGGTGGCAATGCTTTTTATGGCAGATGAAGATGAGACAACCTTTTTCGCAAAAAAAAATAGAATATTTTGGAGAGAGAGAGAGGTATTGACGAAGATGATTGCTTGGCGGTTTGTAGAGTGCCTTATGTAAAGGGGCGCTGTTTTTGTGGAGTATGACTATGACGATTAAGCAGGTGTAGAAATATGTAACATGTAAAAGAATATGTCGACAATGTCAACTAGTAAAAAAATATATCAGAAGGAGGAATAGTGAAGATGGTTTTGTTGGTTTTAGTTCTGCGTGAGGAATATTTTGGGCATATTTTTGTAGAGCAGTGCCTAACAAGATGAATAGGATCCTTTGTTGGGAGCACTACAAAAAGGGAAGCCGAACTGAGGATCAGAGCATCATTGACTAGTTCACTGTTCAAGAGTAATCATCACATTTCGCGGATCAAATAAAATGAAATACGTAAGTTTCCAGAAAAAAAGAGCAGAAACTGTATTTGTGGGAAAAAGTGAAGTGGAAATAACGTGATTTTAGCTAGAAAAAGTAAGGAGGATTGGCTAATATGAATTATGATTTGTTTTCGTTTGTAGTTCGTCGTTTTCGCTGCTCTTGTTGGAGCTGTTGCTGCCCAGCAAGGACCAAGGTTCAGTGCCACCCAATCTGGCAATGAGATCGTCATTGTCCGAAGTGAGAACGAGAATGACGGAAACGGCAACTTCAAGTGGTTGTCGGAATTGAGCGATGGAACCAGGTTGGAACAAAGCGGATACACTAAGCCAAGCAACGACCCAGAATTCCCAACCCTTCAAGTTATCCAAGGAGCTTATCAGTACACTTCCCCTGAGGGCGAGCAAATCAACCTCCAATACACTGCTGACGAGAACGGATTTCAACCACAGGGGGCTCATCTCCCAACTCCACCACCAGTTCCAGAAGTAATTTGACTTCAATTTAATGACAATACAAGTTGTTTGTGTGAGGAAAGCACAATTAATGCGGGTAATATATTTTAATTGTAAATTTAGGCCATCCAAAAGGCTCTTGATCTTATCTACGCCAACGCTGGAAACTCTGCTGCCGCTAGCCAAGTTAGCCAACAGTACAGCCCAAGGCCCCAAGCTCCTGCTTCAAGACTTTCACAGCCACGTCGTTTCTAAATAAGCAAGTCGTAGTGTAGTTACGGAATTAATCAAATGCATTTTTTACATTGAAATTATTTTTTAACTGGCCAGATATTCATAAGAATGAAGTTTTTGTATCGTAATAAATAAACGAAAATTGATGATTTTTCTAATGCAATTGTGAAAAACATTTGTGTCAGGCATTTGGGACAGGCTCGTTTTAGTGACAAACTTGAAACAAGGTCATGAGTTTATTTACAAGCAAATTTACAAATGTGTGGAAATTTACATGATTTGAGTGTTCATTCGAACAACTCCCGGGTTTGAGCTCGAACGCTTCTCAACGCGTTGATACGACCATTTCCGAAAACGTGATTAGGGAAGACATTGTCTTCGACTCCATCGCACCTGCGGCCTACTGAATTTCAAGTCCTGATCGGAGTTTCCAAGTAAGAGGTTCTTGGCTTGAGCGTATGCGAGATCTTTCTTTCTGGTTTGGAGAAGAGCAATCGTTCCAGCAGCATGAGGACACGCCATCGAAGTACCAGATAAGCTTGCATAAGCCGTATCGGAAGTGTAATAGGCGGAAATTACATCTGATCCTGGAGCAGCAATCTCTGGTTTCATTCTTCCATCAGAAGTGGGTCCGACTGAGGAGAAGTATGAGATCTCGTCGTCAATTGTGGTGGATCCAACTCCAATGACATTCTGGTCTCCAGGTGAATTGGCAGTGTTGCAGGATGGACCAGAGTTTCCGATGGAGAAGAGCGGTATGATTCCAGCGGTGTGCCATGCTTCAATAACTCCATTGTACCAAGTGTTTCCACGACCACCACCCCAGGAGTTGGAAACGAGATTGGGAGCTTTGGAGCAGTCTGGTCTTGATCCGTCGGCGAGAGTGGGGCAAGCGAAGAATTCGCCACAGGCAAGTAAATCCGTTTGCGCACAAAAGAAAGACGCACATCCTCGACAAGCCATCCATTTGGCGTTGGGAGCCACACCGATTCCCTTGCCTCCAGCAATCGTACCACTATGTATACATAGAGTTAATGAACTTAAATTTTTGGGAATAATGTTTGATGCAACGATGTCTTTTAAACCACACCTCTCTATTGGTGAAGAAAAAATGCTATGGTGTTTTATGTAAACTTTACTCAATCAAACATATCCTAAGTAAATCTAGCAGGACTACATTATGTAAAGCTTTAGTGTTATCGGTACTAAACTACGGATGTATAGTATGGCTGAGTGGAAATAATAGCTACATTAACAAACAATATGACCGTATTGTTAGAAGCGTAACCCGCTTTATAACAGGAAAAAGAAAATTTGATTCTGTTTCTGATCAAATTTGTAATGATCTGGGTTTACTTTTCTCTACCTTTAGATACCGGTATGAGCTGTCTGTATTGGCCTATAAATCTACGTACCTTACTAAATCAGGTTTTTTCCACGAATATCTGAACTTCGAATCATCAAGTAGTTTATACCGTATTGTTAGAAGTGTAACCCGCTTTATAACAGGAAAAAGAAAATTTGATTCTGTGTCTGATGAAATTTGCAATGAACTGGGTTTACTTTTCTCTACCTTTAGATACCGGTATGAGTTGTCTGTATTGGCCTATAAATCAGCGTACCTTACTAAATCAGGTTTTTTCCACGAATACCTCAACTTCGAATCATCCAGTACTTTAAATATAAGAGGTAAATCGTTTAAAGTTCCAACCTACGACGTTAAAACAAAGTGGGGTCGCTGTAGTTTCCGGTTTGCAGGCGTTAATGAATGGTTCACTTTACCTCAATGGGTACTAATTAATGTAACAAGACCGAAGTTATTTAAAAAAGCATCTTACAACAGGCTACTTGAAGCGCAAAAAGAAATGTATAGGAAACATGATGGAGTTGATGATGATGACATTGAATGTTATGAAATAGGAAAACTTTTCGTATAAGGGTTGTTTTTAAGACTGATGTTAATGAAATAATGCAATATCTAACTGGCTAATATTTTAACGCTCGGAGAAAAATGTAAACTAACTTAATGTTAACTTTTGACTATCGTCTCGTGATTAATATCCCTGTAATACTTTTATGTAAGGGTTCATAAGTGACGTTAATAAATTATTATTATTTATTATTATTATTACGTCTAGTTAAGCAGGCCATAATAGAAAGTTAAAACGTAGGCTGGACATCACATTTTTAACTATACAAGGTGTCTAGCAGTAAAAATTGAGAATACCTAAAACTTCAATAACCATTTCTTAATGAGGAACGTATTCGTATCGAGCCTGTAATCGTAGTCACTGTCGATAATACCATGTATGCAGTATGAGTACAAAATAGAATCCATATTCTATTTTGTAATGTTCTATATCATCCATTTACAAAATAAACGCAATGATTGTGACTGAGCCACCATCAAAGGTGGATAAGAAATGGGAGGCGAAAGAACGAAGAGTTGCCAAAGGTTTTCCACCGTTACTCTATTCCTAGCGTGAACCTTATGTCTTGAAGCCGATTACCTAAAATAGGTACATAATATATGCAATATTATATCGAGCTGTTGATTGTTTATACTTCCTGATGATGTGCGTCAATGTCATATTCAGCTATGTAATAGGCGTTTCTTGTCAAAACGCATAAGTAATCATACACAATATTTACATATTATTCCGTATTTAATTCAAGGCATCAACGCGACTGTTACATTCTCTAACACATGAACTTACTAGCAAAAGTGCTATTTCACCGGAAATCCGTATAACAGCCGATGTGTTTTCCTCCTAGTCATGCGAATATGATTATCACAAGATGTGTGCGTAAATAGCACACAGACGTAAGTACATCTAATATGTATGAATGGTAAGAAACGTTATTTCTTCTTTCGCTTCCTCTACATCAAAAGTTACTAAGCTGCACGGAAAAGTTTTCTTCTTTTCTCCTCCACAAGTATACATCTACTCTCATATTGCATTGGTAGAGGGGATTTTTTCCGTTTCTAACTTGTTTATTACCGTCATCTTCACAGTCCACTAAAAACAAAGCTAAACATGTTTTTCTAGGCTTGAAGCAAATATGAAAAAAGAACAAACAATAACGAAAGGAAAAGTTTTCTTCAGGCAAAACTAACTATTACGCTAAATTGTTTTTAAAGCTGGAAAGGGTACTGTGGTACTGTACCGATTGTACGAAACATGACAAACTAGTAAAAAAAATGTTCGAGAAAATATGGTAGAGAGGAAGCTACAACTTCTCCTGGAGTGCTTTCTCCCATTTTGAGAACGACGAGCGTGGAGTATTCACGAAGCTTACCTGGAGAGAAGAAAAATAACTCTCCTGCTCTTTTCTTGTCTCCTCATACTTTTTGAGAAACTTATACTGTTTTAATGCTTGTTACAAATTAGGAAAGAGGCAGGGAAAAATATAGAAAAGTATAAGAGAAACGTGAGGCTTAACTTTCACTTATTTTTTCGGAGGGATAGAATAACCATACCATGTACTGTGTGTATTGTTGTGGAGTTTTTCCTGAGATGCAACTGTGCTATACTCACAAGGATGAGACAGTATCCTTTGAGCAACTTAATACGTGTACAAAAGAAACTAGTTTTTTCGAGGAGAAAAGGCTTTTGCACAGAAAAATCTTAAGCTCTCCATTTGCTTAATGTTCCCTCGAAAATCTTGATACGTATTTGATATGCATGAACTACCTGTATGTCACAAAGAATGGTTAACTCTCAGCATTACTTGACAGACATACATCGATTATTTATTTCATTTCTAAAATTTCTCAAGATAAGACATGTTCCTGTATTCATATTCAATGACCATTGATTTAAAGTGACGTTTGTATGTATCGCATTTGTCACCAAGTTTTCAAGCAAGTTTTTACATGTGTAGATGCCTATGTCCCGTTTACTCTCTTTTCCAATCCTTAAGTTTCGGTATTACAAGTGTGCAAACACATTATCAACTTTATTTTTATTTTTTAAACGTTTTAATTTTAAGTGTGCAATTCTGGCTACCGTTTAGATCAAGACAAGTAGGGTTTAAAAACAAATTAAACTTTTTAGTACCCACGCGTCCTATATAAATTGCCTGAAAACCTGTGACACTAAAAGTTTCTGTTTATACTCAATCCTAAACGCTTTTACGTTAAGCTCATCGTGATTTTCTTTTAAAACACGTTCCCTCCAGTATTGCTTACAAACAAAAAAAATGTTCTTTGGAAAAGAAGGATTTGTTTTGAGGAAGACCTTTAGACATGAACGTTTTCTCCTGTTGCTTTCTATTAGTTAATTTGGTAAGGAAAAAATGTGTGGTCTGTGAGAAAAACACACGCATGTTTATCTTTAATGCCTGGAGTAAGTGCCTGCGAAGGGAAAAGTAGAATTCCCATGAATTTCTCAAAGGTGCGATTTAAAAGAATCCTGGTCGGTTTGCAAGGATTCTTTCATGGTAATGCTGACTGCTCTCTTCTTTGACTAAACAAGTCATGAGGGTAAATGGCAGGCAATAGAGAAAGATATTTTACCGGTGCAGTGTACATTGCTCGACTCGTCTTCCTGCCTTTCACACCACGAACTGGTTGTAAATTTTATGACCCCGTGGACGTGTGCTAGTGGAAAACGTGCAATATCGTTTATCTCGCTCCCTATTCAGTTGAGTCTGGGATTTCAATAATTCGTAGACTACAAGAGGTAATGAGATAGCGGTTTGTGTGCGATGCTGGGGGTAAAATTATATGGAATGAGCAGTAATTTTCCTGTAGTTTCGCGTGTTAGGGCTCAATATGCCCATGTATATTATACTTACTTTTTTTATCTATCTACTTCCCAACAAGGTACGCAATTCATTGAATTAAATCGCTATCGGTTAATAAAATACCTTCCATAGGGGCTGCTAAAACATCAAGAAATGGGAATAAAGTGCCCTTTTTTGAATATCATCGCAAAATCCCAGGTTAACTTTAATAGCCTTAATGTGGCTGATAATTCCCATGAAACCAGTACATAGAAGGATAAGAGAATAGAAATTAATAGAATTACTCGAGAAAGAGAACAACGGTTGAAAATGCACAAGCCTACGTCAATCAATTAAAAGTACAATTAGAGGCATTATCACGTACATTTAGGTTTAATCTTATTACCTAGTTTCTAGTTATTTTTCATATTTAGTTACACCCACCTTAAAGCGGTTACCCTTTGCAAGTAGCTTTCGTTACGTTGAGCTGTCATATTACATGAGTAAGATCGGAAATATCGGATGCAGTACAAAGCGAATTCTTCAAATAACAATTCTAAGCAAAATTCCGATGAGGATTCGTATGGTCGAATCGAAACGTTGGAATTTAGAATAAATCCGTTACGCTTGTTGGAACTTCAATACTCATTAACCTATTCGATAATTCTAAGCAAAATCTATGCATCGATTCCGAACTTTCGGGATTCCGGAAAGGAGAGAATTTTACGTGTAATTTCTATTATTTGACATAAAGATAGAAAGCATAATTTACAATTGGTCAAATTAGTTATGAATTTCATAAACGAAGCGGTGCTGTCCCCAGTACCTTAAAAACGGTTTTGTATGTGTTTGTTAAATAGTAAAAAGTTGGCAACAGGAGACGTCAGACGACCCTGGTTTCCGCTACCAAAACATTGCTACTTTTTTCATCATTCGCCATTAAACTAGTCTGTCATCATCAATGATACGTACATAGTTCGTTACATTAATTTTGAACAGTTAATTACGTACAGCAAAGAAGTTTTCTGTGCCCTCCCATAAAACCATCATTCATTTGCTTAACGTTTCCAGAGTCTCTTGTTATTTCAAAACTTCGTGTACCCCTCGCTAAGTAGACAAATGGGAATGAGTACATAATGAATAAATAAACTAAAAATGCAAGTGACGATGAGGACACCCGACCACCTAAAGGTAGAGCTTGTTCAAAGAAACAAGGAAGACAGAATGATACTCTTTCTCTCCCATTTTTTCCCTTATTCGGTCTACTCCTCACGAAACTTTTTTTCGATGTTTACCAAAGAGATCAATTCATCGATTATTCGGACGTGGTTGAGTAAACTGTACTGTGGGGTGGGAACACTAGTAGAGGCAGTAGGAACAATAATGATAGTGGTGGCAAAGAAGTTTCGTTTGTATATTTCTCTTGGAGTAATAATAATAATAATAATACTAGACTCAGACTAGTTCGCCACCTCAAAAGGCATGCATTTTGAGGGTGGATATAAGGCAAGATCTAGTGGGTAGTAAAAAAAGAACTGGCAGCCTTTTCTCTATAGTCGAGCCATCATCATTGATATTCTTAACGATATAGCCACAGAGTATGGAACTTTGTAGGGGATTTTTTTCTTGTCCTTGTTCTATGGTTTCTTTTTTCTTGATTCTAGTGTTCCATGCTTGTAGTGTCGTATTTCCAGACACTTTTCGCGTTTTTAATGTACTTATGTGCTTTAGATACACACCTACCACCCGCTGCTATGACATCCATGCTGCATCCATTATGCATGTCGCTGAGAAGTGGACATACAACAACTCTACTTTTCCCCTGGAAAGCAAAAAGGATCAAATTGTTCCAGTAGTTACGAAAATTGTATACTGCGACGGAAGCAAAGTAAACTAAGGTGTTTTTTGGTTTACAAACTTTAAAGTAATCCTTGAAGTAAAAATTCTGGTGGATGTAGAGGGATTTCGGCGCTAACAAATGGATACGAATGGCCAAGCAGATTATGACTTTCGAAATCGTCCTATACAAGAAAAAACATTACACCACTTGCTTGTTATGAAATTATTGACTATGCTAATTTTAATATGAAGCGAAAATATGAAGAGAGTTTAATATTTTGGCATTTTGGGAATTTTAGGTAAAATAAATTATACGACTATTCTCGAAATACAGGGATTCCAAACTTTTTGTTTATTTATAGTATCTCTGTCTCGTGCTGACACGCCCTTAAATTTTGCTTGTATAAAAACTAGAAATATTAGTACAAAAACTAGGACGTATAAAGGTTTAAGTTATTTTGGTACAACTCATAGGTTCTGGAACAAGTTCAATATGATGAATGGCAAAGAATTGTAAGCAAAGGCCAGAGCCAACAATTACAGACCCGGCTATTATAGGCAAAGTTAATTTGAAGGAGCCTATGACACAGCACGTCCTTTCTTAGCATTCAGATTCATTAAAGTCTTCAATCATCTATAGCTAGTAGAATTCCAACTTCCCGATAGATTGAGACAGAATCGACAACCATAAATAGGGATGACTTCTTTTACCTTTTTCGGATAATTCCCAGTTTTCGCCGTTGAAAACAAAATCAAGAGAAGTAGAATGTAGGTAAATAACTAAATAACTGGTTTTTCGGTCACATGAGTCGCCAGTAATATTCCGGAATTCCTTTTCTTCCTCCAAGTGAATAACTAGCAAATTCTGCACAATCCTAAAAGAAGAACAAAAGTATGTGCAGCTTATTGCTATCTTTCAATTATAGTTTCCAGACAAACCTACCACAGTGTTCTATCAACATACCTTGACTTGATTATGAAATCCCAAAGTTTTCTTTAAGGTCTCTATGTATTATTATCAACTAGCTAATGAGGGCCGTCACAACGTGCGTCAAGTGTAAATACCAATGTAGTAAAAGTAAACAATGGTTCGTTTATACCTGTGAGGATGTTTTTTCTAGTTTTTATTTTACATTTCCACGCTCTTTCATTAACATGACTCGTACTTTTCTGCTTTCATATGAACTTTCACATTCCATTTTCCTTCCGCTAACAGTCAAGCTGAAAATTAATGAAGGCTGCGAATGTTTTCCCCGATGATTACTTTACCGTGATGTGCATTAACATGACTAATCATGGCTAGTGACATTTTTCACGTCAACTGCTCGTATAACAAATTTCACGAGGAGAAAATTGTGCTTGTCTTTTTGGTATCTAAATGATGAGATGTATTTTTTTTCGTTTTTGTTCTTTAGAAACATCCTTATCATCGGGAAAAATACCTGTCAATTCGACAAAACACAGCAAGGCTTGAAAAGCAATGAATAGACAGCAAGGGAAGAAGGGGGAAAGCAAATCGAAGAGGACTTGAATCCAGGAAACAAAACGTAATCAACCAGAAAGAAAATGAGAAAGAAACAAAGTGAATTTCCTCTCTGAGTCGATGCTTGCTGCTTATTCGTCTTTATTTCCTCTACATATATTTTTCTGTAAATCCCAATTAGTAGCGGGGTATTCTTGGGTAATTACACGAAATTTTTAGTTGTTATTGCTTGAGAATACACGTTACTTCTCTGGGAAAAGACAACTGCAGACAAAAAGAAGAGGAGACGGAGGAGCGTAGGGAAGATGATTGGAACATACCTACGATGGATGGATAGACGGTGAAAACAATAGAGAGCAACAGGGTGGAATGGAATACACTCGAAGAAAGTTTGTATTATGCTTCTAACATCAATTCCGACTCACCTAGTGTTTTATGTTATGGGAAAATACCTGTGAATATGGAAACATTCCACCTGCACAGAGTAATTTTTGGCCGAAATCAAAGTTATAACACAATCGGAGCACTCGAAGCTGAAATGGTTAACTTCCTGTGGAATTCAAGGGATTCATCCTTCTATAAAGCAAAATTTAACAAGTTAGCAAGGGAAGAGGCAATATTGCACAAGGAGCACTATTTAATTGATGGTTGTTTTTTCCGTAAGATGTAAAAAAATATCATTGGAAGGTGGAAAATCGAGAGGGAGAGGGGGAAACGAGTAGAGCTCAAGACAAAATTGGATGCTACACGATATTATACCACGGCAGCTTGTGTGTTGAAACAGGTTTGGATGATCAGTAATCTTGGCTTGATCGTTTTTACTACCTAATTAGTTGATCAAACATGATCTCTGGGAATATGTAATTTCAGCTGATTCGGGAAAATTTAATCGACAAGTCAGTTAACTTGATTTATCCTTCTGTCGACACACACTGTTGATAAAACAGCAAAAATAATCGACGAGGAAACAGAAATCCAGCTTGCTTTGACGTGCGCACCTCACATAACATCATTGGGCGAAAAACATATTCAAGTGATAACCTGGAGCGTCGACATCTCCAAGATTTTATGGTCGTTTTGGGATCGAGGGTCAATGGAGAAGAGAAAACTGTTTGGAACTTTAAAACCGTATATTGTTAAAAGTTTCCAATATTTTGCGGAGTCTGGTAAGGGAACAAAAGACAAAAAACGAAATTCAATAGGCAAATTCTTTTTTTAACCAGTATTGGAACAGCGGATGTGGGAAAAAGACGGGAATATCAATCTGGTTCTTAGCATTCATATTATTTCTTGACGGAAAAAAATTAGCGTGGGAGCTTTGTGAATGTATTTTAATGTGGAACGTTTCTATAATGCATTACGAAAAAAAATCATGTCAAAAACAGATCATTTTTTCTTCTTCTCGTTTTGCCCTATAATACGTATAAACTCCAGGTGGTCCATGTTTCTAGAGGGGAAAAATGTGAATTTATTTCCTAGAAAAAAAATTATCATTCCGGGTCGTTTTTCTTTAGGGATTTTCTTTTCTTTAGTTTGCGGAGTTTTCTGTACTACCTTTCTTCCTGGTATTTTCTATTTTCTAAGAATTACTCCATTTATGAAGCAGGTGGAAGTTTACAAATAATGCCAAGATAAGGTTGCTTTGAAGCATGACTATAATGCAAATCAGTAGATTTATGTGTAAAGGAAATTGGAGGACTCTGGGGGTCTGGAGACATTGCTATTAGAATAATCAGAACAAGGGGATTATGTTCACAGGGGGTGGAAACAGGCAAACTTACACATGCACGATGAACATCACCTCGATAGCAATAAAATTCAAGCACAGAGACAATTTTCATTGGAATTCGATTAAAAGCGTATGCACATAAGTAGGATTTTATAACGAACGTTTTAATCGTCATTTGACTAAAAACTGACGTGCGTGTGTGTAACTTTTTTAGTGAACGCTCATGTATGATGTACTGTTTATCTGAAAAGCATCGAAAAGGGTTTGTTTTTTGGGATAGGATTTGTTTGTGGTTGGTTAGAAAATTTTTCGACGAGTCTTACGAAACAATAGTGTAATTTTAAAAACTCTTTGGTTTCTGTATTATTTACAAGTGGAAGACCTTTAAATTCAATCATCGTTTCATTGGATTCCTTGAATTTCGTGACATGGGACATTTTACCAAAATAAACTACCTTCATAAGAGTTACTTGTACTCGCAGTTTGTTATTTACTCTTCCAATTGCGTTAGCGTATCAAAGGAAAACCGAACTCGTCTGGAACATCAAAATTCATGTAAATATGTTACGCACTTTATTGTACAATCTTGCAAACTTGCACATAATACATCGGTAGTATGTACATAATATTATGCACCTATATGTTGTATCTAAAAAAACTATAATATGCTCTGTCAACGAAAACCTCTAATAATGTACTACTTCGTCTTATCTAAACTTTCACTTCCCTTACCTTGCCGTGTGCTGTAAATGCGAAGCAGGAATATGCCGTCCAGATGTAAAATCATCAATGCTTTTCAGGTAAACATGAGAAAATTGGTCAGTGCTAAAGTGCATGATGTGTGTCCGGGAAATGAGATGTTGCACTACGACAGTCTATGAACCAAGATAGACGAACATATTCCGTATAACCACCACTTGACGAATCTGAACCAGGTGTACCAGTACGTAATACGACTTTCCCACAAACGTTTGTGCTAGTAATAAAATGGGGTGGCGCAACCCTTCCTTATAAATTGTGTTTTTTATGGTTTTGTCTGCTTGTCATTCCTATTCCATTAATATCAACTCTTAGCGTTGTATTTTTCCACAAGCATCTTTTTTCTTCTAGCCGGTCAAAGATTTACCAGGAAAACAAGCACTGATAAAAAACAATCACTTTCTCTCGCCCAGGCTTTTCAAATTTTTATGATTTGATTTGCTATCATCATTTCTATTGTATAAACTTCATAAGTGGAGCTGTTTTTCTTGCGATCACACACACGCACAATCTGAAAAAAAGTGATAGTTTGTTCAACTGTTGAGAGAATCAGGGGCGATCAAGTGGATTCAGCAAACAAGAAGATTGAAAGTGTGCATGATCGATTGAAAAAATGGAACTCTCTTAACCAGTTTTACTTTGTACGAGTCGTTCCAAGAAAACAGGATGAAAATAACCATTAAGGATTTTTCAGCATAATCTGGTACATGATGAAATGTCTGGTGCACCCAACCAATCTTCACCAAATAATAATACATGAGGAGAAATGATTATAGAAAATGTTTTCGATGTCTTGTGTGTTTTATTAGTTTTAAGAGTTGCTTTAAAAACTGTAACCGAATAGTTTTCCGAATTATTTAAACAACTTCTTGAGAAAAAACCTACGAAGCTCTTGACTTTCTGTGCTTAGCACTGACCGTTTCCCTACTACGTTCCCGATATTTCTTCTTCCGTCTTGTTTTTTCAGACAAAATTCTTTTTACTTTCTGCCATTTCCGCTCGGATGCTACAACTCCAATAACTTCGACGGGTGGGGTGCACTGCTCACTGTCTTCGCTTGAAACGGGAAGCTCATCGCAGCACTCACACTCCTTTATGGATTTAGTTCTCGATGGTGTAAGTTCTTCTTCTTCGATGACCACAGTTGGATGGGTTTCAGTTTCCTCTAGATTAGAAACGCCACTCAAGACAATTTCATTACAACTCACCACTGGCCCCTGATTTGAGGCTAGTGCACTTTTGACCGCCTCAATCACACTGTTAGAGCACGACCATGATTTTGATGACATGATTGAAACCGTTTCAATATCGACGCATACATCAGGGCTAAGCAGGGTTTGAATGTGACACCACCTCACTTGTCTTTCTCGATACTCCTGAGCAAGCTCAGCAAGTGCCGCTCGTGAGTTAACCATAGCCATGTCCACTTCCGCCAAGGTTTTCGATTGGAAAGGTAGAAAGGCGTTTATAAAACTAGACCGTTTTGTTTTAAGCCTTTCGCAAACCTTCAATGCTTTTTTTAAGAGCTTCTCCGCAGCATCTTGTTTCCGCTTGTGCTCCCTCACCTCCAAGTTATACGTTATTTGAAGCCATTGGACGAGCTCTCTTGGAGGTTTCCAATTCTTCAATTGCAGGTCATTTTCTGCACGACGGAGCTTATGACGAAGCCTTTTCACTTCATCGTTTAGTCTGGATACTTCAGCATCCACTCTTCGCTCATGTGCATGTGCCGTTTGTTGAACCCGTTTCGCCTCCTCCAACTCTACTTGCAGCTCTTTCAACAATTTTTCCGTTTTGATAAGCATTTTCAGGTCTTTGGCCATCGCCAAATTTCTCGAGTATATCCATTGGGTCATTGCAAATGCTCCCAGAACTAGGCCTACAAGTATAGCGTCCTTAAAAAATGTGCTGTTGGTTTTTGGAGGCCCGAACAGAACAGCGTCTTGGGCTTTTAGTACAATTTTTTGACGCGCAATGCTGTCTTTTATGCCTAAATACGTAAGTAGCACATTACGATGGTTTACAGCTAGTCTGGGTAAAAACGAGCCGTTTATACGAAGATTTTTAAATTTTTCTTGGTACTGGGGTAGTTGTACGGTGTCCACAACCCAGTTCGCTGTTTCCTCGATGGACCAGTTCCGAACTGGCGAATTCAGCCACATGCTCCATAGTTCGTCTACAGACACTTGATCGTCATTATCTTTATGAAAATTCTCATGACGTAGGATGTAGTCTGCCTCCTCTTCGTATTGTAACTCTTCTCGGAGGAATTCATCGGACTCGGATAAATCCACTTTTCCGTTTTTGTCATCGTCAAGTTGTTTATGGAGTGCCTGAATTGCTTCCGCTGTAAAATGATCTGACGGGTTGCCATGAATCGGATGTTTGAAGATGGATGTTCGCCTCTCGAGACCCCCAACTGAACGACGGGCACTTCCTTGGCTATCTTCTAACGATTTAGTCCAGAGACATGCAAGAATAATCCCAACCAGAGTTATTCTATAAAACGTCATACCGGACACACAGAAAAATTAAGCAGTTTTCAGAAAGCTGCTTCTATACGAAAAAAAGGACTGAATGAATTTTGTAGTTCACGAGAAATTTTGACAAGTAATTTCTAAGAAAGCCATATGATGGTTATAAACACGTGTGTAAACATTTTCATAAATTATATCCTGTTTACGAGGTACATTAAAAAACTTGGTCGGGTTGTGGTTTCCTTGAGGTTCTGCAAAGATTGTCTGACTCATATAATAAGGATGAGGGAAATTTCTATTATCGGTCTGACTTTTCAAGATGCGTACATGTACATAGTTTTAGCTTATTTTTCAATGTCTGTTTAGTGAATTTTCTTTTACTACGAAGCTGAGTACATACAGCGTATTTGCTTTTACTTTTACAGGAGAAAGTTCACAATACACGTATTGATGCGATAATGACGCTGTCGGTATTTTGGTCGTTTTAAAAAATGTGCCCCAAATATTTGAATTTGGAAACCTCAACAGTCTGATGAAAATGTGCATCTATAGGATATTTTCAAAGAGAAATGGTTGATTTGATTCTTTTTCGTTCGTAACATGTAGCATTTTAATGGGAGCTTTATAAATAAAAATCCTCCCGTAAAAAAATTAGTGATTAAATTTTTGGAGAATCGCATGCTTTTGTAGAGAAAAGCGGATATTTCTTACACCACGAATCATTCATTTGCTGATCAAAATAAATCTTAGTTGAAGTTCATCTCCGGAGAAATTGTGGAATTACTGCCAATAAAGGGGATTATTAAAGCAAATTACTTACATTGTGCTAACAGAAAGGAAGATGACAAAACATCGAAACCAACAATTTTGTTAGAAGTGGCTTTACCGAAAAGATAAATTATTTGCAATAATATTATCATTCCTTCTACCATTTGCGGTTTGCATTCATATAGGTACTTTTTTCTTGTGTGCCACAAAACTCACATCCTCGGATTTTTAAGAATTTTTTCAAAAAATTGTTCATCCGGTCTTTCATTAGATGTATTTATCAGGACTAGAAGTTTAATTGAAGGACATAGCTTATATGCTCGGTAAAAATGTCGTTTCAACATACACGTGGGCTTCTTAGTTTTGTTATGTTATTACAGATCAAATGTCTGTTATCCGAGAATTATTGATAAGCTTATTCTATATAAGCAAACATTTGCTCAGAATTACGTATGACTCTAGTTTTGCGTTTGAGGCTTGACTAAAAATACAAACTGCACAAATTCGAAGCGTATATTTGTCGGTAATTTCACAAAATTAAGGAAAGTATGAATAGTATCTGTCTCCATTCTTGATTCTTTTCAGCGATACTTCAAGTAAAAGAGCACGAGGAAAACGAGATTGAGATGAGGAAGGTGCGTACGTTAGCCTGCTCATATCTAATCCTACTTGTTAATCAAACAGTCAACAAAGCAGAGCGTATTACAATAATTTTGAGGGAAAAAATCGGATGTTTTGTGTACACTTGAATGGAAAACGTTATTGAGCATTATAGAGAGCGTATTTACTCACTATTATTAATATAAATGGGCAGATTGAGTTCCTTTCAGATTTGTCTTTTGACAGCGATGATGAGAGGGAAAACCATAGGATCCTGGTTTATGATTAAATGCTTGTTTGCCATCAACAACTCTATTTTCTCTGATGAAAAAGGAAATTTTCACTCTTCAATAATGACTTTTCATACAAACCTGTTTTTCATATTTGTAATAGTGGTGCAGCCGTGGTTGTTGCTCGTTTACTGAGAAAAAAGACTCCTTCTGTGTGAGCATTAGAGTGAATGTTTTTTTTCGGGCTGGTAGCCCTTTTATCTGCGTCTGATGTGGTTTCATTAGGGGACATTTTGTTCTTCTTTCAATTTAACACTATTATAGTTAGCCAATTTCCTTCCGCACGCTGTTTCTCTCTGGTTTTCTACAGTTCATCTGCTTATTCATGTAACTTTCTCTGTTGCCGTTTTTCGGTCTTGTTTAATCATCATGATAACTTTAGCATAGTTGGTATTAAAATAGGGAGCGATTTTCGATGTGGTCTGTTCGTTTGTTTGTTCTTGATTCTTTCTATTGTGGAACATGAATTGAGGATCATTACGAAATGTCTCAAATATTACAAATTACGTAAACATTTTTCTTTTGGAATAAAAAACGGGGGTAATTTTCCTAGTCATTGTTCATAACTACATTTTGAAAGTTACTTATTTTCTCAACAAATGGGAGAGCTATTGCAAGCAAGCTTGGCGAGATTGTCACTTATCTGTCATGGAACAACAAGTCATGTCATTATCAGATTATTCGCTCTGATTAGCTGCCTCTGAAAATCATCCGTTACTTGTCAATCGGTTCCAAATTATAGATACATTTAAAAAACTTTCTAAACATACGAAATAGCTTAATTTTCAAATAAAATACGCAAATTTGTTCTGATCTGCGTAAAATGATATCTGGGATGGGTAAAGTTTTTTTCACAGTAAGGAGTCTCACAAAAAGTTGTCACTTGACGGAAAATTGAGATTAACTTTTGTTTGAATGTAATGATGGAATACTCTGCAATACTTTTTCTGGTTGTTGAACTGCACGAGTAAAGTTGGTTAAACCAAAAAATATGAGTTTNTTTTTCTGGTTGTTGAACTGCACGAGTAAAGTTGGTTAAACCAAAAAATATGAGTTTGTGTCAGTCTTAATGATATAAAATGGTAAGTGAAAGCGGATCTGAGAGAATTCATCGAATTTCTGAAGAATAACTACTCATGTCATCATATCTTGTATACCATTATTTTGCATTTGGTTCAGAAATTCTGTTCAAAATTTCAAAACAAAGCGTATGAATTGAATGTGACGCAACGGTCGAAACAACTCCAGCAGTTGGAACAATCAAGATGACTGACTATCAGCGCAGTGGGTAAGCTACGTAGGAATGTGTATTTCTAACGCTCCATTGTACCTTCCAGCAGAAGGAGAACTGAGAGACGGCTGTAATAAGATGTCGAAATCAGACATCCCAAAGGGAAAGTGGAATCGAACTGGGGACGTTTTTCTCAACATTTCTCAAACCCTTTTCGTCTTTTACCAACGACAAACGATGATCCATTTTGAAACATTGCTTGTATAGTCTGTCATTTGGCATTCCGTTGCAGTTATGCAAATACACGATTGTATTTTTTTATTTCCGTATGCACGACTTTGCAATAGTCAAAAATTTATTATAGCTTAAGTTGCATACAAATGCCTGTTCGAAAAATTCAAACACAATAATTGTCATCGTCATCACGAGAACGCGACGAATTGCGTAAAACAGATTGGATGAAGTGAAATGACTGGATGCTAAAATGAAAAGCTTTTTAAGGGTGATGCAAAATAAGCAGCCAGTTTGGAGGTATTCTATAGGCGCATTAACCCGTGAAAGTGCACGATGTCAATTGCTATTCATCATATAATCTTGAACATTTTCCAAGGAACACATGGGACAAGAAAAGTGTTGAAAAGAAGCACTAACGAACAGCTTGACACATCGGACGATGACAGCCAAGAACAACTGGCGTCAGCAGAGGGATACCCAAAAGAAAGTATTTTCTTGATGATGAAATGGCTTTCGAAAGGACTGAAAGGGTCTCTTGTCTTAACCGCAGGAAATGTCACGTTATACTTCTCAAACATCTGGAGGGAGATGAGAAAGGAAGGGAAGTTGTGCGTCACATCAATATCCGGTAGTCTGTATGTTATGCCCTCTCTCAATTAGCACTTTGTGGACTTTAATGATGTGTAGAACGACAAAACATTTGAAAATGCCATCATCATTTCCGTAAACCGTTGGTTTTGTGGTAATGTTGATGAGAGCGTACAGGTTCCCATAAACTAAAGGATTTATTGCGATCTCAATCTGGCAAGTTTTTGTTGACAAAACTTAATTCAGTTACACATAAATATTCAAACTTTAAAATATAATTTTTGTGCATATTGAATGTATTGTACATTGCATATTGGTTTCAGCCTGATGACTGCGTTCAGGGAGGAACAATTTGGTTACACGAAAACTCAAACGATCTACAAATTTTGTACCGAAAACAATACTTCTCACATGTACCTTTTATTTTCAGAATTACGTAATTTTTAACGATCGAGATTCAATATTATTTTCCTCTGCATTCGAGATACATGTTTTAATGATGGAGACAACGTTATTTTTGGAATGATGCGCTAATACAATATGATGTTCCTTAGGGTAATCGGAACTAAATATTCGGTTCTTTCCCGAAAAAGGAAGTCGTGCTTTCTTTAGAGCATTATTTGTTACAAAATATTTTCCATTTTTCTGCCTTCCTAAATCAGCAATACAGCCAGAAAATTCGATCAACCAGAACAATAGATATTATAATCAACGTGACGTTTGGAAACAAAAAACGTTGCGAAAGATCATCAGTGCATGAAATTTCGAGTATGCACAGTAGTGTGATAGTGTTAGAAAGATGGAATTCCAAGACAACACCAAAAGGAGGAAAGCACCCACACAACGCATCTGTCACCCTTCAAAATGTCTCCTTTGCTACTTTCACTTGCTTACCACTTATCTCATTTCATCGACACTCCCAAATTCACAATCCAAAACTTCTATGAATACTAATGACTGCCACTTGTTCCTTAGCATATGGAGTCATCTGCATTTTCTCTTGATCACATCATCACCGTTTTTCCTTTAAAAACAATAACTTTCTCACAAGTTCATGGGGTGTACTGCTACAATTACACGAATTGGTTGAAGTTGTAAATAACTTTTAATCTTCATTTTGTTTTCAAGATATATTCTAATAAATGTTTGCCCTTAGCAGTTTTCCAGGATTTTCATTCACTTTGTACTTCGTCCAAATACTTCAATGCATTTTCCTATAATAAAGGTTAAAAAATAAAATGTCTTTTTCTGTAGCGATACTACATAGAAGAGATGAAGTAGTTGTTGTCATCAAGTTTATTTTCATTAACATCAAGGCTAAGCCCACCAGAGGATAAGTCAACTTTGTCAAGTCACCTCACGAAATTTCTTGCATTAATCACCGTGATGGTGAATTAAATAGCGGAAAAATTAGATCTTACGAGAGGAAGCGAAGAATATCAGCAAAAACATTATGCACACAACAGTCTTGTGTAAGAACCTAATGGGGGAGAACAATCACTACGCTGTCAACGGAAAAGTGTCATCGCATCAAGGAAAAAAGAAAAGACAAAGGTATCGAAAGACATGGTTAAAAATAAGAATTACTCAAAGAGAAAGAAAATAGGGTGCTCACTTTCCATTTTGATACACTACGAGCTTTAAGCAGACCGAGATGATGATTTTGATGATACAAAGTGGATTTTTTCTCTCTACTCCCTTTGTCTTGTATATGTGTTGTGGGGGAAAGTGATAAGCCAAAATCAATACTATTTTGCTTGTAGCCATGAAAAAAGGTGAAGACGCGTGTGTATATGTCTCATCGCATGTACTCCTCTGGAAAACATTATATGAGCTGAAAGGAAAAACAGATTTTATATTTTATTCAATGATAGTTTACTGAACACGAATTGTGTCTGTGCTTGGTGTACCCATCGAAAGTAAATCTTTTTTGTAACTGTCAAAGATTGGGAATCAGATAATTCTAACTACAGGAAGTGCAGTGTGGCGGCATTTGGAGATATATCAAGCGGGTAAACTAAAAAAAAAACAATTCACATACATGCCTCAAACAATTATTTTGTCATGTTTGAAATGTCACGGACAGGGTGAGATGTTATGTCTTATATGCAAAGATTAATGATTTCGGGGTGTATTATCTGGTTACTCTTTCATTCAAGAAAGAACTTGATAATTTTATGCACACACATTATGATTGATTAGGTATCCGCATGAATTTAAGTTAAATACAATCACGCATATGGAATAAATTCAAAGTAGCCAAGGACTTATTAGAAATATTTCCTTTAGCTGAAAATCTCCCTCTTTTCAAAGATATTTATTTTCTTTCTTTTGTAGATCAAAACCGTTTAAGTACGTTTACACAAGGAATCTTGAATATCGAGTGTACTTTTGTAGTAGGATTGCGGCAAGTAGCTAACTAATAAATTTTATTTTATTAAAATTTTTACATTATATAATTCCTTATTTTATAGTCAATGGCTAGGTTAGGAAAACTGACGTGGACAAGTATTTTCTGACTATTTTATAATTTTATCTGACCGTTTCCCTCTATCTCTTGTTATGTTATAATATAAAGTAATATGTAACAATATACATACACGGCAATAATACATATTGTATGTATAAACTTTAACAGAATAAATTATATGTAGCGTGCAGATGCATGTCATCTCATACGAGTTCGCATATGTAAATTTCCGTGGTGGTCATATCATTAATTCATTACTAAATTATACATTATTGTATTACGATGTAAACATCGCGCGTGTTATGTCTGTAGCACAAACCGAATTTTTTATCAACACATTATTATTACTCATATCACAAAAAGTCTATTCTTCACGAACCATATAGGATGCCTAAAACTTCCTTCTTTTTAAACATAATTTAGTGTAATATATTTATCTACTTTTGCACCCAAGAAATCTATATTTTTTACATCACGAAAATAGCATAATATATTCATCGTAATAGCAGTATATTAAATAAATTCTATGCATTTGCTATGAAGCCTAACAAAAGTGACTATATTTGAATAAAAATTTAGTCAATGATAAAAATCAATTCCCTTTGAATTCCCAAATTAGATTTTGCGATCGGATTGTAGTAATTATGAACTCCTGATTGGTGAAAACTACCCAGTGCCTTCTTACATGCAATGGTCAGATGGTCATTATGATTTAGAAATTAGAACGTTTGGTTCCCCGTGCTAATTTCGGGCCAAATCTAAACTCATTTCCAATCTGCGTTTTGTCATAAACGTACAAAAAAATGTCTTACGAATCCTACGAAATGACTTCTTAAATTGTTCATGGAATGAAGGGCTCTTGTAAAGAGTTGGGTCACGTTCTCCTGGAAAAGTTATAGTCTTGTCATTGGATTATATGCTACAGGGCTGGTGGCACTACTACTTGACAAAGATGTTCCAAGAAGGGAACTAACATCAGCCGTACCGCCTCTGGCTGTAGATGTAGTAGTAATCGGATCCGTTGAAAAACTCACACTCACATGCGTCGAAAAATCACTAGGGTTTATGGTGGACGAACTACTGCTACTGCCACTAACTTCATTACTGCTAGACCTCAAAGTACGAAGCGTTTCAGTAAATGATCGAAATTCATTTGATGATGTTGAATCGTTAGAGTTCGTACTAGTATTACTAAGCGTTGACGTTACTCTGCGTCTTAAATTATTACTATTATTACTATCAGCAGCCGTATTGCTACTGCTACTACTGGAACTAACTAATGAGAAATGCTGCTGTGATACCTCCACAGACATTGGTGGGCCACCTGAATTCGACGACAATGTCACTGTAATGTTGCTGATTGGAACAGGGACAGTTGCTTCACCTTGTGTCGCAGACGGTGTTGTTGGTGCTGGTGGTGCAGGGGTAAGTGGGGTGTCCCTTGTTGCTGACGGACCAGCTGAATTGCCTCCGTGCGAAGGCGTTGTGGACGCTACTGCTGCTTCCGTGCTCTGCGAGGAACTTGACGATGGCGGAGATGCTGCTGGTTGGGCACCCGCAGGTGGACCTGGATTTTGATCATCGGAGAAAAACTGTGTTGGGATCTCTGGTTGTTGCGCTTGCCGCAAAATAGCTGGTAGCTCGTAATGGTGATAGAAATAAACCATAGAGTGCTGCAATAAAAAAAACATGAGGATTTTTAT
>VICI01000387.1:0-40505 GCA_019593645.1 Akabosia matsudoensis | reverse complement strand
GAGATGGTCCAGTTGCTCACGCAATGATGATCTTATTTCAGCGACTTTCAAGACATCAGAACTAATATTTTTCGATGACAGATCGAATTCTTCAAGTATGGATGCCATTAATGAGGGTATGAACTCCAAGACTTCAGGTTCCAGGAGAAAATCTTGCTGGTCCTGAATCTGCTGAAATCGCTGTTGCACCTTGTCCAAGCAAATACGGTGAAGATTGTTAAGGTCTGCTTCCCGTTTTTTCATGGACAAGGCAATTTTTTCGAGGGTTTCGATTATGATAGTTTGGAGCTTTGCCTGAAGTTGGTTTCTGACTTCTTGATGCTGAGCAGTGGCCGCTGGATATGGATTGACCTCATCAAATTTTCGCATGATCTCTGCCGATCTTTGTTCGTGAAATGAGTGCACTTCTGTTTCTTTCATATTTGCAGCTGCATTGTTGATTTCTACTGCGTAGTTATTGCTGTAGCTCTCGATAAGATTTTTGGCTTCAGTTTTTCGGCTGTCCAGGTTTAAAAGCAGTTCTTGGAATTCCTTTTGAATGGAGTCCATGACTTCGTTTCGCTCAGTCCTGTTGAAACCTCCAGCTCCAAAGTTTAAGTTTTCGAGTTCCTTCTTGACTCGCTGTAATTCCAACTCATGATATAGCTCAAGTAGATGACTGTCAATGTTTGGCTGCCGCTCGATTCGGGACTTCATCGCAGATTTGTAGCTGTTAAGGCACGTGGTCGTTAGAAATGTAGCTTTCTTTACAGCCTTTTCCCGATTTTCAGAATTTCTATCAATAAACGTCTTCCCAATCGCGGCCAGTTTTTCTTCGATTTCTTCTTGCAACGCGGGAATGTCCTGGTGGTCTTCATCGTCAAACTCGTTGTGAAACTTTGTCATGACGGCATGTTTAACGTTCGCGATAACCGTTGAAAGCTCGTTGTCATCGTAAAACATCAAATCCGCCGCTGAATGGGGAAGTGCGTTCACCTGGAAGGGGAATGATTTGGCCAAAGACGATTGGAACTCTGCGCAGGACTCTTCAATCACCGTTTCTTTGGCCCGAGTCCATTCGGCTTGGTTCTCCGTTTTGATTTTCCGATACTCTTCGTACATTTTTCTGTTCAAGTTCTCTAACAACTTGATTTTGGACTCGTATGGGGGTGTGTATGTGTCAAAAACTCTCTTTGCATTTCGCTTTGCCAGGGTGTCAAGCCTATCGAGTGTCGCGTTACTAAGAAATTTGGATGTTGTATCTCGCCTGCCCTGTTTGAATCGCTCATGATACCCTGCAATACTGACGGACAGTATGAGCTCACCGGTTGTATCTCTTGTAATTTCCATCAGTGACTCGGGGTTGATTCCCAGCTCCATTTCAGTGGGGTCATTAAAATACTCTATGTACTTGTTCATGTACAACCGGAAGTCGTCTGGCTTCAATGGGTTATCATAAATTTCTTTAGCTTGTATATGCCTTGTATCAAGTAGATTGGACACGTAGAGGTTCAGAAATCTTTTGAACGTTTCATCAGCATCTTTTCCAACTGAGGAACTTTTATTCTGTAAATGCGCCTCTCCAATATGCGGCAGTAAGCAACAGTCTTTTTGCTCAAATGCATTGTAAACTGTCATGAACTCGGGTTTATTAGACCTTCGTTTAGTTTCAAGCAAGTTTTTCCCTCCGTTTGTGCCATATGAATATTCTTTGACGCGTACCCAGTCTCTTAGGAGATAAGACAGCTTTTGAAACCTAAGACCTGATGTTTTCTCCGGCAATAAGCGCGAAAGAAGCTTAAAGGGCACGTCATTCGGACTGCCCTTCATGTTCAATATAAGAATGGTCGAGAGGAAAAGTGGAATGCCAACAAGTACACCATCCTCATCATCAGTGAGAAACTCTTCCTCTAAGCCCCCAGTGTCCATCAAAATAACGGCCACTTCTCCTTCATCCCCATCCACAAGAATGGCTTCATTAAAGACACGAATGCCCTTTGTGCCTGCGACATGCTCATGATTTACTGCAAACCCGGAGCCCGGCAATTTTTTACTTGATGCATGTTTTGTGCTCGTTAGTTTTTCTTTTATGTAATTCATAAGCAAACTTCTTCCACTACGAGACTGGCCAATGATCGATATAGGGCAAATGGGTTTACCGTTACAGGACGCAATCAGCTTGTCAAGGACATCATTATGAAGGGTAAGAGCGAGCCGGTTATCATCATCTGCGGATCGGGTGAACGATATTAGGTCGCTGGTATCTTCAATGATGCCATCATCATCAGCTAACTCCGTATTGCTAGGGCCGTCGTTGATAATTTCTGACCACCAAGCTGACATGTCTGGGCCTGGGACAAAAAAAATTACTTGAGATACTTTTAATTGTAATACTTTTCAGCGCTGTCTAGAAAGCCCTACTACTTTGCCCCCTTTGAAAATTACTGTTGCTGTTGAGAGAAAAAGTTTGGCAGGACTGTACAAATGAATGAAACAAATGAATGCAAAATAATACTAAGTTCGACAGGGATTCTGTTAAAATCTATTGCCAGCAATATTATACCTAATTTTTTCAATATAATGTTGAAAGGTATCGTTATTAATGTTATTATTCGGAAATAACGATACTTTTTTTTGCCACGGCAGACGAGAACGTATGTGTAGGAGGAACTTATTTGTTGCTATAAATTTTATATAAAAGATCAATGAAAAATAATCAAGTGATTAATAAAGTATTTAAAGTTGACTCTTACCAGGTTTTGGTTGGTTGATGATGACAGTAACAAAACACTGAAAACCTGCCCAATTTTAGCTACAATTCGTTTAGATTAACACAAAATTCAGCTTTAAAAATAAAGACGCTTTTCTTTTGCTTCAACTATTTCACTCCATGTGTAAGCTCAATGTGATTTCTTCCTCTACGAATTATTACGTTATACGCAATTTAGTTGCTATCGCGATAAGGCATCTGCATCAACATGCGAGGATCAGGATAAGTGGTTTGTCAATACAATTTATGGAAACACTTCACTCACTGTTGTGTGCACAAGAAAAAGCAAAGTTCATTATTACCAATTTCATGCCGAATCGAATGAACTTTCTGAGTGATTCAAATAATAAAAGCTGTCAAGCCACAGCTATATGACGAAGCTGAAAGAAAAATACGAAAGAAAATGCTAAGAAAAAAGCGAAATGAATACTCTGAGGAAAAAATAGCAAAAAAAAAGACAAAGAAACCGAAAAGGATTGCATTGAAACGCCCTAAATCAGAGTTGAGAGAAAGAAATATTTGACCCTTGACTCAGACCTCTAGGGTTGACCAATAGGGCCGAAACTTCTTGCAAAAGACCTATAATATCACTGTACCTAGTTTGGTCCAGATCGGCCAAAATCAAAACTTTGACCCCTGACCCCTTAGGTTGACCGATGGGGCCATAAGTCAAATGAGTTCTTGCAACTCACCTATAGTATCACTGCACCGAGTTTGGTCCAAATCGGCCAAACCAAAGAATTGGGCCCCTGACCCTGACCCCTAGGGTTGACTGATTGTGCTGAAAATCAATAGGGTTCTTGCCAGTGACCTATAGTATCACTGTGCGAAGTTTGGTCCGAATCGGCTAAAGCACCGACAGACAGACGAACAGACAAACTCATCGATGTCATTACTTGTTGAACATTGTTCAGCTTCGTAATAATGAGGACGGCTATGAGATCAACATTCACGTTGTAACCAAATGATTTGTAGAAAAGGCTTTTTTTCATTTTGTAACATATTACATATTGAATCACAAAAAGGAAAGAAGAGAAAGAACGAATAGAAAGGAAAACACCACTCACTCTGGTAAAAACAAATATTTACATCAAAATATTTTAAGTTTGCATCATTTACGCTGATATAATTTAAGCTTTAGGAAGCAATTAGTTAAAAGTATGTTCGAGATTTCGCATTCCTTTGTATTTGTACTTCCTTCTGACAAATTCTCCTAAGAAACTAATACAATACATTTATTTTGTGTATTATCTAAGATCGTCAATACCAAACAAGCCTAGCCGTATCCAAACATGTCTGAGACTAGCCGTATCCAAACAAGCGCAGGCAACGATGGGTCTGCTTCTGCTTACAAACTCTGGAGGAGTCTTAAAGATTCACTGAGCACTTGGATGCAGGATAATCTTACAGAAAGTAACATCTTAGATGTCGTAAAAGAATTTGAGAAATGGAGGATGGAGGTCGAGAAGACACCTTCTACTATTTCGGAACCGTTCAAGACTCGACTCCTCAACAAATACGATGTTCAAGTCTTTACATTGGCAAAGAGCTTGAAACTATATTCTGAAGTATTGAGAAAAAAACTTTCGCTGATAGACACACCACAAGTTAATACTTTAAACGAAGAATCTGCTTATGCTGAAAAAATAGCAATGCAGGGAGTAACAGATAGTCGATTAAAAGTTTTGATTCAAAGTGGCTTGATAAAGTTGAGAACTAGCGTCAGTTCTAGTTTGCTAGACAAGATCGAAGATGCAGTTGCGCAATTTGTAGGTTTTTATGGAGCCAGAATGTCCCTTTACTTGGATTCATGTAGCGTATATCAACCTTTTCAGGCTCTAGAATTCCATGAGCAGCTTTCAAACGAACTCATCATCGTCTACAATTCTAAATGTTACTTACAAAAGGATACAAATGAAAATCACAATCTTGTTATGAAAAACGCTCTGAACGGAAAATTTCGTGAATTCCATTCAGAGCGTATGAAAAATTTGGGGAAAAAATGTAGTCGCCTTAAATCTTTACTTGGGCACTATAATGCTAAGTTTGCCGAGAAACTAGACATAGGGTTGACTTCAGACTCATCAGTTAACGGTTCCGGTTTCATGGCGACAGAATCAGAGAAACTCATCGAAAGGTTCAAAAGTGATCTAAGAGAGGATATCGAGAGTGCTGACGTGTTTCTGGACAAACACGTCTCTTCACTGAAATACCTCTTCAAATTAACTTCTCAAACGTTCGAGAAAGAATTTTCAATCTCGACGGAAACGAAAATTCCCAGTAGTATGGACACAGCTGAAGTTGCGAGTAAGTATGTATTTATATATCAGTGATTTCTTCCTGTATTTAATTTATATAACATTTAATTTTTTAGACGAAAAGCCTACCTCTGATGAAATGTCAGCGAACCACCTAATACTCAGGATCTCAATGAATCAAGTTCAATTCACAACGGCTCCCTATAATTTACCAGAAGACTTTCTCCAAGGAAAAATTACAGCAAATAGTTACCGGACGTGTATATGCACAGTTGACGATACACGAGAGATCTGGACTTTAGCAGACGATCTCACCGATGAACAGAAGAAAGCATGCAAACGAATCTTTCATTTAAACGAATATCTAAATTTAAAAAAATCAAGTCATGTAGTTGAACTGAGAAATAGAGGTTTCATTATTTCTGCTGAGTTCATCGTGGCAGCTATTCTAGCTATTATCAAAAAGAAAGCTGAAACTACTCTATGCCAACCCTGCCTTTCGGCCTTAGTAGCTATTCCATACTGGTTCTCCAGTACTCAGCGACAGATAATTATAGATGCCTTGCAAATTACTGGCTTTCATCATTTTAAACTTTTCAATGAAACTAGCTGCTCCGCATACTATAGTTTCACACAAAATCTAAATGGTAACCAGGACGACACAATAGTAATTTCGGAAAACTCTGAACGGGTTGCAATATCCATGTACACTTTTGATAATCAAACTGGTAATCAGCAACTTCTTGCTTACCAAGAGTGTCGTAACTTCAGAAGACTAAAAGCATGTACATTTATACGAAGCATGAGTAAATTGTTACGATGGCTAAATACTGACCGGGATGATTACAAAAAATTATTGAATACATGGGAACTCGTTAAAACAAAGGTTGAGAAAACTATGATGCCAAAATCATTCATAGGTATACCTATTATTGTAACCTGTGAGACGGATGAAGTCATTGATATCTTGCAGGAAACTGCAAAAGGCATCAGTGGAGAGAATTTAGTTTACCATCAAAATGACTCCGCCCTTAAAGGCCTTATAGCTTTATCGAAAGCTTTAGACTTTTCATGTGAAGATAGGAATTTGAATAGTGCTATCAAAGATAATCTGAATCACGATATACTTGTGTATGATTCGTACAACGACTTGTATGAAACAGTAGCCCGGAAAGGTGTGATCGGTACTTCCTCAATGGAGTTAACTTATCGATTCAACTACGCATTAGGTAAATGGTTCTTTTATCAAATATGTGATGGCGTTGATGGTCCTATGGACATCGGTAGTCTTTATATAACGAGTTGCATCCCAGAAGCTAACGAAATTTTAGTAACCTTTAAGGTTAGTGACGCATGGGTTATAACTTTCTCTGCAATTGGGTATCTTTGCAGGAGCGGAAAGCAACAGTTTTACAGGGAGCTCGACGCTAAATGCTATATTTGGGAGTCATCTCAATTGACACAAAATGATATAGATGAATATACCAATGCACTGACTGAGATATTAGGGGTTTGTAGGGAAAAAGAGAAAATCACGAAATTGAACGAGGTGGTGAATGCTATTATTGAAGGAAAAGGATCTTTTAAAAGTGAGACTGGAAAATTACAGGCAATAGAAATGATTAACGAATCAATTGGCTTAATTTCCCGGGAAGAAGTGACCTCTATTGGTTCCCAAGAACATGTAGAATTTGTACGTAAAATTGCGCTGAAACATGCCTTGAATGATTTTATCTGAGCATAACGAAATTAATTTAGTTTCAAAGTTTTCAATAGGTTTAGATTTCATTAGTTGCCCTCGTGTGTAGACATATGAGTCAATAAAGAACTTTGTTCTCGGAATTTGAAGTGCTTGACTTATCTGATTTAGCATATTGTTCATTTCGGGATCACCGACAAAACAAAACGATAGGAGGATGCTTATTTACTGCATAACATACCATCATAAGAGGCTTGCTCACTCCAAGGTAAACATAGCTTCATATTAGTACTTACTTCCACGTTGATCCAACGAACTCGGTAAAATAACAGCGAAATAATTTACATCATCGCCAAAAAAAAATGCATGGAACAATTGACTTTCGGGATAGGTAAAATACTCAGACACTTACTGAGAGAGAACTGCCGGCAAATTGAAGCGAATGTTTACTTATTTTTGCTATTGTTTGCTATTTTTGGAACAAACATGCGAAAAACGTTTACCAAATCCGTTGCAGTTATTTTCCATAAAATGAAATGTGCAAAATCCTCCACAAAACAAAACACTTGAACCCATGTTGATTTTTAGCTGAAAACAAGCAAAGGAAGTCGTCTGTCATAAATGACACTACATATCAACACTTTACGGCCATTACGTATGTATTTTTGAGATTGGTGATAGATGAACAATGGCTAATTTTTATTTGTTTGATTAGCTATATTTTGGATATGGGAAATTACGCAAATAAACGAGTGCAAAATTGATTCAAAGTTCACTCTCGATTGTTCCATGCATACTTTAAGTGCGGATGTGACTCGATGAGGACTGAAAGGAGATTACGAAAGTTCACAATGGACGCAACTGGAAAACAAAAATAGCAAACCTGCTGACTCTTGACAGATTAATATTTGCGGTTTACATGGTGAATCTTTCTGCGTCCATACTCAATCCATGTTTTTGGTGAACATACGATCCTCATTTATGATTATGAGCAAGGTGAAAACTATGATCATCTCCAAAGTAGTCATTCATGAATTATGAATCCGTCAAAATGAAATTGCTAACTTAATATACGTAGTTATTATGGGACTAAACCCAAACGAAACATTTTATTGCAAACGTTATTGAATTCGTATTAGCACGATGGGGGGTTAGGTAATTTATTTATTACTGCCCTAAAAAACACTGAACTTTTGAAAAAATTGTTTCGAGTTTAAAATGAAATACAACTTACAATTTAGTAAATGGTAGGGATTAAAATATAAATGATTTTTTTATTCATGAAATTTTATTTAAAATAGAAATGATTTAAGAAATGACAATATTCATTTTTCTCCTAGCCCATTTCCTTCATATGGTTTCCTAATGTCGCCTCGGACCTGTAAAATCGTTGCCACAAATGTTGAACAATTTGTTTAAATGTATTCCCTTGTAAGCATGTAATAAGCGCTACATAAAACTCTGCTTACGCGGAACGGGCGGTGTGGCTGATTGTTGAACCTTTCTTCCAAAGATCTCGACCTTGAGAAGGGCTTCCTCATCGAGTAACTTTTCTTTGAAGTTCTCTCCGTCATCTTCTGATGCAGTTGTCTCAAACTCAGCGACTAAATCCCTGATCAATGCACCAGAATCCTTTAAAAATGCTGCCACATTGTTGGAGTGATTTTTTACCGACCAACTGCTCATAAAATTTGTGTAGTGCTGAAGTAGCCCTAATTGAACTTGCTCGACATGGGCAACTCTCTTCTTTGAATTATCTGCTTGAAATCGCTCAAATTGATTCTTCAGTTTTTCATTCAGCTTTTGGTGCATTCGTCGCAAAATCGAAATGATGTTTGGATTCTTGGGCCCATTTTCCGTCAATAAGCCATGGAATGCTTTGTCGGCAGCTTCTCTAAATGTAGTCTCAACCTGTGCACGCGCCCTTTTTTCGACATTACGTATTTCATGTTCTTTCAAGTAATCTTTCCCTTTCAACTGGGTCTTCAAAATGTGCACAAATTTTTTAACAGCCTCTTGAATAACGATTTCTTGTTCCATAGGACTTGGCGGAATGGAGATATTCGCAGACTGCAAGCAAGTGGCAGCCTCAGGTTTCATCTCATCGTTGACAGTGCTCCAACCGTGGCATATTTTCAATTCATTTGCAAACTGTCTTCCAGTTGTCATCTTCTTGTTGCTTGTGGCTTTTTTAATAATATTCTCGACGAAACTCTTCATGTGCTCAACAAACGCATGCTCCATATCTTCTAAGTTGACATCATGACTGTTATTTTGTATGACATTATGCCCAGGGTACGGTAAAAGACATCCCGATAAATCATTAACAAAGTGCCCAACAAGTCTTCTGTTTTCAATGGATATTCTAGAATGCGATGGTTTCATTTTGAGCTTCTCGAGCTTCAAATAGTCAGTGCCCCCTGTGTTTCCATATGCAAACTTCACAGTTGGATTGCTATCTCGAATGAGGAAGCTTACTGACGACAATGTCGGATCAGCGGAGGGAAGCGCCGATGTAAAGCAAAATGAATGTTTCAGGTATGAGCAAAATGTATTTAAACATTCTTCGGTGATTTCCTTATGAAGGTTGACAATCAGGTGCGAAGACAATGCGTAAGCAATGCCCAACAACCCTCCAATGCTTGAAAGTATGGAGTTATCATGGATTTCATGCGATGTATGTGTATACAGAACTAGGATTGCAATTTTTGTAGATTGAGAAGGGTCAGGGTTATCAATAAGGACTGGTGGATTGAACCCCCACAGGGAGGGAGAGTCAGGAGATGAGCCCTGTGGCCATTTTTGTTCATTAACTGGAGTATCAGAGTTAGGGTCCAGCCAGTTCGGGTCGCCCAGATTTTGAAGGTATTTCAGGATACACCCTGTGAGTAGAGACTTTCCTGACCCGCGTGGTCCATTAACGGTGACGATAGAGAGGGGAACATCTGCTACAGTCGCTAAGATGTTTGTTAGATTGTTCTCGTGAATCACGAGTGATCCGTTGCTGCTACACTCCAATAGCTGCAACGGCTCATATTGGGAGCTGGAACCAGGCATTGTTGCTGTCAAAAACAAGTAATTATTATTAGTAGAAATTATTAGCAAGCTAGCAAGTTTATACAAAAATCATTTGTGATCTTGCTCACAGTAGCTCTCAGTGATTTGGACCATGGATTTTCCTGGGTTGAATAATATGTTCGTACAACTTAATTTACTGTAAAATTAGTAATATAATGAAGCTAATAAACAAACGACATACAGTTGAATTGTCCTTTTTAGGAAATAATTAAAATTTCCAAACAGATTTCTTACCTACTCCTTTTCACGGGCGATGAATCGATTAATGTAAAGAAGAACCGGTGACCTGACAGTTATGAAATATGCTGGCCTGTTATTTAGACCATATTTTACGCAAATTGCAACTTCAGTATTATTAAACAGATTCGTAGAGTACACTGCTTTGTCCATACACATTTGATAACATATTTGATTAATAAATATATGCTATATGAAATAAACACTTATGCACGATTCCCAAAAGTAGCGAAAGGCTTTTGCAAAATCTTCATGACGCGATCTTGTTTATACTATCTGAAAGACGATCGATGAACAAGATCTGCAAGATTCGCTAAAACACGATCTGCAAGATTCGCTAAAACACGATCTGCAAGATTCGTAAAAACCCGAGCTGCAAGGTACGCTAAAACATGCGCTGCCTGATTCACTAAAACACACGCTGCAAGATTCGCTGAAACACGATTTTCAAGATGCGCTTCACAAAATCTTCATGATTCAATAAACAAAAGTTCCATAATGTATTTATAAAGCATACACGATGCAACCTATTTTTTGAAACTTGGTAACAGGAATGGTATTGAGCAGAAGTATGTACCAAACCTCACGTCCGTATGTCAAAGCAGTTCTAAGATTTTGTGATAACAGACAGCTAAGGTGGACGGACGGACAGACAGAGAGACACCCAAGAACATTTTACAGAGAACCCTAACGGTCAGTGATGAAATGATTCAACGAACCCAAGCTTTGAATTTGTTGAATTTTTGAGTTAGTCCAAAGTGTACACTACACTGAGCAAATTATGACAATCAATTTCATGCCCACATTGAGGACGAGAACAAGTAACCATACAAAAAAAATTGTTGGAGCACTTTTTCACATGTAGTAATTAATCGGAGTTTAAAAGCAAAGTTTCCTACACTTACAATCAGCTTAATCCGATATGATGTGTGGGATGCCATTTGAGCGAAGTCGTTAGTCATTGCTATACATGCAATGCATACTTCAACAGAATTTTTCCATAACAAAACACTTGAAGTTTTATTCAATTTTATTGTTCATACTCTGATATCCGAAAAGTCAGTCACACGCTGTGGAATACTAAAAATAGTTCTCCATCACTAGTCTCACTAGTTTCGTGCATTTTCAGTTGCTTAAAAATGCTGCATAATCTTAGATGTACAAGTGTACGTGAACCTTTCTTAACTTCAATTTTTTCTACTAATTCCTGAATCGATCGCATGAAGCTCAAAACTAAACTATTATGGACACAATGTCGTAAGTCATGCTAATAAAGTTGGTGAAGGGAAAATCTTGACTTCATACAATAAACGCATAATGACTAACTGTTCCTTTTTTAAAGAAGAAAATATTTTAGAAGGGAACCAAAGAAGATCGAATCACAAGAGTTATACCGAAAGATTGTAGGAGTGGATCTAGATGGCAAGCTTACATTTTTGGAAGATGCGTACGTTACGCTGAAAGAGACTTTAAAACTGAGCGAATTAAGTCATGAAGACAAAATCTTCATAGCCATATCAGGGAATAATAGCGTTGCGAAAGAGTTCGTTGCGAGTTTCCTACCGATTTGTTTCAAACATGCATCTTATGTGGGAGAAGGGCGTTCATCAATAGATGCGTTGAAAATCAAGATATCAAACAACAATATGATGCAAGAACTTGTACAAATGTACAACAAAACTCATAAAACAAGCAAACAAGCATTGTTGAATAACAGTATTCCGCATCCAGATTTGGAAAAAGGGGGCGGCATTTATATGTGGCCAGTTTTCTTTGGAACCATTCTGCCTGGAAAGCGCGTTGGTGTAATATTGCTCAATATCAATGATGGTATTGGTGAAAGCGAACGGGAAAAGCTTTTGAAGTTTCTAACCAACTCTTGTCACATAATCTTACACACTAAATTGGAAGGGCAGGTAATAAATTGATACTAAAATTTTCATAGTTCATAAAATACGATGTTTTTGTGTATGAAATTCTAACACACGACTTTTATTACAGGACAACCTTAGAGCTGAAACCTTAGGCGTTCATCCCCTGTCTCTTACTGGGCACGTGATAGACATAACTTTCTCCGAAGCCAGTACTACAAAAGGAAACTGTGAAAAGGTCAATTTATCACGATGTGGAGAACTTATAGAGACGCTCAAAAACTCTCAGAGAATTATGCTACCTGAGGTCGTCATTCAGTATGCAAAAGATTTAACTTCTGCCATTCGAACTCTGTATCAACAACGCTCTTCTCAGCAGAAAACTTCATTTGGCTTGGCCAACTACTTCAAAGAATGCATAGATAAAGTTAACTCAATTCAAATCAAACAAGATAAAAATAGCTCTGCTCCAAATTTGAAATTCGCTGAACAAGATAACAAAAGCCGTCCTAACAGTACGAAAGTAGATGATAACCAAGACCCTAAACCGGTTTCACTGTGGCCGTATTTAGAAATTAACATTGTCGACTGGATGGAAAATCAATTAACAGAAGATACGCTGGATAACCTAAATGATGTTTTGCGGGTCATACTGACGGATCCACAGAAAACTCCCTCTTGGGTCGATAAGAATTGTTTCGAATTATATGAAGAAGAATACAAACCCAGAATTCTTGGTTGCCTTGAAATACTGAGGAAATTTTGTTCCAGTTTAAATGATTGGCAAGCCTTGCAAATTTCCGACGATGCAAACGTAGCAGTTGCAGAGATGGTTGCTACGAATGCTGCTAAAGAGAGTGATACTGAAGCATTGGTAAAAGCTGGAATTACTAAGCTCAGCAAGGAGTTTCGAAATCGCCAGAGGCTAAATAGAGATAAAGCTGTGCATATAGAAATGGTTACGGAGTACACACGATTTTACGAGGAAACGGTTAATCAATGGATGAAAGAATATGAACTATACTACCCTCATTTTATGAGCACGATATGTAACTCGCTAATTGAGAGCATTATCCGATCGAATGAGGACTTCGTCAAGGGAAGATGGGATGTAGCTGATGACATGGGGAAATTGAGGAAGTTCATGCAGTCCACGTACCAGCACATTCATACCCAGCAGATGGAAAACCTTGAAGCAAAATGGAAAAAGCTGAGAGCTGCGATTGCTCATGCGAAGAGTAACTATGACAACGAAATCGAGGAAGTCTTATCTTCATATGGGAATGTTAGCGAAAGCATTCTCCAGCGTGAACATAAGAGGGCTTTTGAAAGAAGCGTCCAGCTTTTGCGCAGTTCCATTGCAAAAGATATAGGCAATGATGAACCCCTTGATCTTCATTTGATTTCCCTCGTTAAAAAAATTGAAACTTCACACAACGTGTTGCACAAAGTTGAAGCACATTTTGCTGCTTTGGAGCCGGTCCCGTCGCCATCGTCTCTCGGCTCTGATCTTACACCACGCTCCAAGTATCTTGCGGACGTTAAAATGCGTCCTAAGGGTACAGATGGGATGAAATGCCTCGGGCCGAGTAGGCCAGTTTCAATTGCACCGAATGGTAAGGATATTTTCTATTATTATTCGTAAATTACCGAATAAAAAACAAAATTTAATTTACTTTAAATTTTAATTTATTCAGGTACTGAAAAAGAAAAAATACGCGAGTTACCGTCATCCCGGCACCGGACTCCACTGCCATCTCCAGACACAAAGTCCGTTCATACAATGATTTTCCAAATGTCGTTGTCATGCGTTCGCGCCGCATGTCTGGCGTTCGACATCAATGCCAAAAAGATAGCAGGGAAGCTTCGTATCACAACACTTGGAAGCAAGATAGGTCTTATTATGGATGGAGACGTATGCAAATGGGCTGGCATTGAAACCAGTATCGTTCCAGACCGCGCTGTCAAAGATCAGTGGACCATCAAAGAATTCCTGGATGGTTCGCAGTGGGAGAAATCGGTACCAGTTCAGGGAGACGATTTCAAAATCACTCCCGATTTTCTATTGTCTGTAATGTTCGCTGAAGAGAAATCTCGAGTAGAAAAGGAAGTGAAAGATAACGTCCGCAAGGCTATTATTTCAGTTCCCATTTGGTTTACAAGTTTCCAGCGGCAACAAATCTTTAATGCATTGTCCATAGCTGGATTTGATAACATACGAATTGTAAATGAAAGTAGTGTAGAGGCTCTTTACTTGTTCAGCACTGATGCAAGTAATTTGTCACACCTTCTAACTCTATCAGAGAGTTCAGATAGAGTATGCATGTGCTTATTTTCTAATAAGCACTCAAATGAAGCACAAACTATGTTTGGTTGCGCCGATTACTGGGAGATAGCAGGAGAGAAGGCCAAACACCATAACCATGGAAAGTCAAATTCAGACCTTACGGCAACTGAAAATGAACTATCAGTTGCTGAAAAGAAAAAATTCTGTGACCTTGCCGTCGAAAGGGTGTCAAAAAAATATGAAATAGATACCTTAAAAGGATTTTATGTAGCATTTAATTCTAAGCTGTCGAAAAAATGGAAGGACTTTGCAAGTTGGCTTACTTCGGAAGATAGACTTGTTGAACACAACGATGCCGCAATTCTCGGCCTTGTAGAAATGACGCGAAGGGTTGAGTTGAATAATTTTGAGGGATTTCAAGACAGTTCACTGTTTCATGTCATTGTCAGTCCAAATATTGGACGGGACAAGTTATATATCATCCACGAACGATCAAACATCGATTCTGTGTGTCATCCAGTTTTCACCTATACGTCGAAAATGAAAGTTACCGATTTTCAGTTTTACCAATACTCTCCTGTAGTAAAAGTTCAGTTTGGCTCACTGAACGTTCTTCAGTTTCCCAAAGATAGTGAAGATATTATTGTCTCATTTCAATATGATGATAATGGTATAATTCGACTAACCAACGTAGAATACACAATTTCAGTAGTAAAGGAATCTAAAGATGTGAAGAAATTGCCACAAGATTTATACAAGTGGAATGATTTTAATTTGACTACGGAACAGGCTAACTTATATCGACAAGTAATATCCGATTTGTTTGGAAGCCAGAAAGAATCCAAAAAGATTAAAAAAGTAGTCGATGAGCTTATAAAGAAATTAAGCAGTATTCGAGACGCCGTCGAAAGCAAAAAGGAGTCGTTCAGTAGGACAGCGGTAAAAGAATTGCTACTCAAGCGAATCGATGATGAAATTGAGTCTTTAGGTCACGCAGAAAACAAAACTGTCGAGGAAATCAAAGATATATACAAAGATTTCAACCAGATTGCAACTAAGCACGGTCTGCAGGAGTTATTGGAGATGCCCTCAGACTTATGAAGTTTTTTCTGTAACATTTGTGGACAACCATAAATTTGTTCTGTACCATCTACACTTGAATAAAAATAAGAATAACAAAAGACTTTTATTCAACAAAAGCTATTAGAACAATACAACAAAAACTTGTAATTTTTTTTCATTCCGAAAGGTAATAATCATGAATGCATGCTTCATATTCCTCGTATGAAATGTACGAAAATTTGCCGGCGTCCCCTCCAGATTCCCGTCTCCCCTCGGTCTTCCGTAGTTCCTTCAGGCAACTTGTGAAATAATGTTTAGGCAACTCGATACAGACAACAATCAGCTTTTCATTGCATGTATGGTCGCCCTGGTGAAGGATATATTTCTTGTATAAAAAGTCCGAGGCCGTGCCATTAACGTTCCGATCATCCGTTTTCCATCCTCGGCAAGTCTTCGCTGATCCACGACCCCAGAGCTTAGAACCGTGCCAGATATTATTTGTCTCCCTGTTTATTGGCAAAATACACGGTTTTCCATAAACAGTCAAGCACAGCTTATCATTGCATAACTTGTGAAAAATGTGATATCTAACCACGTATCATCGCTAATGACATTCTTCCCATTGAAGGAGTATAGCAAGGATAGACTGTTGTCTACGATTTTGCGCGTTGGACGAAATACGTCTCCAGTGGAGTTAAACACATCCGACCACTTTTCATACACTGTCTTATTGTGAAGATTGACAATCTTGACGTTTGGGTTCTTCACTATGCCGACAAGATTCAAACCACGGCTATATAAGAACGCTCGGAAGAAACCTGGTACGCCCTCATGCATCGCCTCCTTCTGGCATTGATAGTTGATGCGTTCGATTCCACCCATGTTACCCGACCATGGTTCATTTAAAGCAATGAAACGCAGTTGATTCTGCTGATGAATTTGCACAAAGGTTCTTACATTTAGCTCATTAGAACGCGCGCGATACCATAATCACGAAAGTTGTTATTTACCGCATTATTTGATTCAATTGGTTGATCTGAAGAATAAAGATCTCCTATCAGATAGAGAACTACGCTCATCTGCTCCCCCGACCTTTTTACCGTACCATTTTGGTCTCGACGCCTGATGACAAATGAGCGTACTATTGATTACTTACTAACCAACAAATTATTTACATTTTGTTCAATATTTACCGAAAAGACGACCCAGCCGTGGCGAACTCGACCGTAAAACTTTCCTGTACTGCTTACATAAGCAACTGTCCCGGGTTTTAAAGCGTCCGTCCTCTACAACAAAGTAAGAATGAGGTACATAATTAGAAACTTAACGTGGCCTGCTCCTGAAAAATAATCGGAAACTGCTTTTTATCCATTCTTTTAACATAATGCGGGTTGGAATTATTTAGTTCATATACACTATGGGGGCATTTATATATGTTTATGCTCATATAGGGATCAAGTTTCACTTCATTTTTTGAAGCATTCTATCTAGAAAAGTTTTTTGTGTTCTCGGGGGCGTCTTGAGGATGAAAAGATGAGTTTCTGGAAGATGACGTCAATGAGTTTTTCATGAAGCACTTTGTACATTGGTGATTTGTGTGACTGAGTGCGCATACATCGGTATCGGTATTCATGGAGATTTGATAATTTCACTAACGTACCTTCCTAAGCTCAACACCATTTCTCATGAATAGCACTCCGAGATATCCGGGGATTCCTGTGAAATAATGTAATGACCATTTGCTTAAAGTGAGGGTACTAGTCGCTAAGTAAAGCAGAAGCAGAGATAATAGTTTGTAATAAGGTTAAATGCTTTGTAAAAATTACAAACCTCGAGGACCTGGGGGACCGGGAGGACCAGGCTCTCCCACACGAGATCCTACAAATGAATCTCCTTTTTCCCCTGTAAAAGTTCATGAAATTTAACCAGAAATGCAGAAATGTACGTCAAGCGCAATGCTCAGAGAACGAAGTGGACTTTTACCCTTTTGTCCTTGAGATCCCATTAGGCCAGTTAAGCCAATAGGACCTTTTTCCCCTCTGAGTCCTCTGAGTCCTGGGGGACCTTGAATGCCTGGCGGACCTGAATAAATAACATACCTGGTTTTACACCTGTAAACGCCGTGGTTACCAATCAGTGATGATATGTAAATGCGAAATTACCTTGGGGACCAACTTGTCCTTCTCCTTTATCTCCTTTTCTGCCTTTTTCCCCTGAACACAAAGAAAATATGCAAATTTATCCTCTGATGAATATTTATTTTAAAATACTAAACAGACAAGAGTACTTCGGCCGTCTTGACTAATTGCACTCCGCACCTGAACATATATTACTAAATACTTGATATTAAGCACCGTTCTTTTTTGCGTTTTTATATTGTATGGGCCCGCTCAGTAAAAGCAGCCGAGTGTAAGTAGCTAAGACGGGAAGAGTAAGAAAGTATGTATGTACCTCTCTCCACTAATAAAGCCCTCCCAGGTAATCCAGCATCCCCCTTTTTATTATTCAAAAGATAGTTGTGTCATACGAAATAGATGGATTACAAAATATGTAGGTAGCTTAGCAATACATTTTAATGAAAGCAAACTGACCCTTTCACCCTTCTCTCCTACAACAAAAAACATAAAAAGCTTGTATTCCCACCACCGCCAACATTATCAATCACAATGTAATTGAAATCGTGTGTCGTTACAATTCATACCTTTTTCTCCTTTGATGCCATCACGTCCGTCAATCTATATGATTATGGGGTGAATATATGATATTGCGAATTTAAACTTCGGTATCTGTGAACATAATGATTATTCATTTTTTACCCCAATTCAACATGTCACGTAGTTTCTCTATTTCATCTAGGGCAAATTGACAAAGGTCAGGTTTTCGAGTGTCCTTCCCAGCCAGAGCAGGAGGTGCGTCTTTTGAATTGCAATCAGGGAACCCTATTGACATGTCACACGGATGCAATCACTTTTAGCCGACTATAAAATAACACGTAATAACTTGAGTACACTAACTGCACTTATCAGGAGATGGTGTCGAAAGGTATTCTGGCGGTACTGAAGAACTCCCTTCGTAAAAATCGTCAGTTGTTGCATACACTTCAAGCATAGCGTCTTCCGTGATTCCATTAATTAGTGCTGCACTTCCTTCCGGTTCACTGCCAGAACTTTCCATGTCGCTCTCCTCCGCTGACCCCTCCGTATCATCCAACCCAGATGCCGTAGGTATCCACGGCAATAATCATGAAAAAAATCAGCATCACAACGCTCACTTTAAAAATGTTTGCCATCTCTAACAATCAAACTTTCAATATTTTATCTAAAACAATCTTCGATAGTCTACTTCAGGAACAATCAAAGCTTTTCGGTTTGAATAATTTACTCAAGATTCTAAGAGAATGCGCACGTTCTTGTTTTAGAGTTAACTTGGGTTTTTACTGACATTACGTCTGTTGTAATTCTACCCACAATCCTACAAGTCCATTTTGATCATCTTGACTGCTTCCCCACGCTTCTTATGACAAACTGCATGCATCAGTTACACCAGTCAAGTCAATCTATGAAAAAAAAATTGCAACTTGCAGCTTGAAGAGTTATGCAAGATGAGCGTCTTATCTAGTTTATTGAACGTTTTAAAGAGTAGGCTGCTCACGCATATATGTAAATCTGAAGCCATAACATTACAGCGGACGAAACATTATGGTAAAATAGTTCAGAGGAAACATGAAAGAGTCATCTTGCTGACTTTGCGACATTTTCATGATGGTTTGTCAGTTAAAAGCCTTCCTGTGTCTTTTCAGAGAAGCGAGTATTTCGAGTCGTCGACTTTATTACCTGTCTTGTATGCGAAATCTTTATGCTAATCTTTATTTTAAAACTTTATAAGGATCATCGCAGGCTATACTGATAAAAATGGTATCGAGAAAAACTTCCGATGCCTGAAATTACAATGCCTTGCAAGCTGAGTATCCACTCACTCTGTGGATACGCGTGTGTACTCATTTATAAACCAAAAGAGTAATTTTATGGTTCACCGTCTGACATCGTTGTATCTCGCTGGATTCATCTAAAATGTCACTCACCTAATGATGAGCGTAAGCTCATACGAGCTCATTATCTGGATGGTGTAAAATGTCACTCCATTAGGTTGACTAATTTTGACTTCCCAGTTACGCTCATCCAGACAGGAATAAAAAAAATTAATGCGAACGTAAGGATAAAAATGTGAAGAATTCAGCAAATTTGCGTGAGAAAGCAAGGACGACGTAGTTTGAGTGCTTGAAACGTTATCCAATCGTGTTATTCACTGAAATTTGACTATTTTTTTTTTGTAACATGGAAAGCCAATTGAAGAACTTTTTACAAATGCATTTTGCGTCGCCGTCATGAATATGATATTAAATATTACAGGGAAATTATTTGTTTATTTATTTGTTGACTCCCAAGATAGCTGTTTTTGGAGTAAAGTAGGCCACAAGTTGTAGACTCGAGGTATGAAAATTGGCAGTGCAAAAGTTTGCAGCAACATAAACGAAAGTTTCTGTGTTTGTCTCTGGTTGATGGCTGTGCAGGTGTTCACGTGGGAAATGGTCCCATCTTAAAGAATATTGAGAAATGAGATTTTTTTTTGTTAGCCTCCTACGTGGTTGGAATGAAGGAAGAGTTGTAATAAAAAATGGAATAAAAAGTAAAGAACATTTCATATGACACCTGAAATTGTCTCCATCCAGAAGTGACTTTCCCATAAAACTGTTCAGTTTCCTCAACAAACGCAACAGAGCCGAGCATAATACGAGTAGAAATCTGAAGGAACAAATAAAAAAATAAAACAAGCAGTGGCAGCATGAGGTGGTCTTTCTTTCTCACATCTGACTTCAACTTTTTGTTGTTGAACATACCTGATTCATTGATTCTAGAGTTTTGAACACCAGAGCGCCTGGTACGATTCTATAGCTTGGCCTGTTGGGTCCTAAAAATAACTCATATTATTAATATAAAATTACAACTCTTTTATAATGCTATAAAATTCTAACACTTTTATAATGATAACACTACGCTTGCAACTTACTCAGCCAATTTGAAGACGGATTAGGAGTTGAAGTTGCTGTCGGCTCAGTTTTAATGGCACAACCTTGTAAAATAAAAATCATTTGCGATTTTAAGCCTGGTAATGCATTTGACGGATATATAGAAATGTAAATCCATTGGTAATCCATGAAAAAATGAAACCAAGTTGCTAAAATTAATCCTGTTACTTACTTGACAAGCATATGCCTGGTCGTCCTGGTGGTCCTCTGGGACCAGGCTCTCCTTTGATAGTACTCGTATCGGGGTTGAGCAAATGGTGTGGTAGCATTCCAGGATCTCCTGGCTCGCCTTTTGGACCAACAATACTGAATCCCGGTATTCCCCTGTCTCCTTTCATACCATCTTGTCCTTTACGACCTCGCCTTCCTCGCTTTCCAGTATCTCCTTTGTCTCCTTTGAGTATTTTTAAATCTTTGAAAAATGATGTGAATTCGTCGCATGAACAGGTCCCTTGGCTCAATTCTGGCATCTTTTAATTCAAAGAGATTTTTTTTTTCATTATGGCTATTTTCTGCTCAGACAAGTTTTGTTCTCAAGCCCATTATCGCAAAAAAACAGCATACTTGGTTATTGCCTGTGGGTAACGGTGCCGGCACGACGGTTTTACTACTGAGTTTCCTTTGATGATAAGATTGATTTGCGACTTGCGTAATCAAGTTGGTAATTGGCCCCGTAATATCGTAATCTCCATTCACTGTGACATTTCTCAGTGAAACTGTACTCGTACTCGATGCGTTTGTGCCATGATCCTCATCATCATCTTCCCACTTCACTTCCAAGTCAAGCTGCGAAATAAACTCCGGTGGCTCCTCGTCCCATTTAAAGTTAAAGTCAAAATTTGTATCCATCTGGTCCTCAGGATCGCCTTTGAGAGGTTCTTCTCTGGTGCCTCGTTTCTTAACATATATAACAAACATTAAACTGAAATGCGACTTTTCCTGCCTAAAAACGAAAGATAAATATTTTTTTATTATTTCAAAGGTCTTGGAAATAAACTGAAAATCCCACTTGTGATTCTGCGAATCCACAGAGGTTTGCAGATATTGTTAATGCAACGGCAACCTGGATGAAGGCGACTCTGTTTCCATTATAAACCATATTGAGCACACCATTAAAAGAAAGTGTAAATGCCAAAAAACTAATAAATTAAATCTCGGCGGTGGTAGGTTCCTGTAATACTGATCTTGGTGTTGGCCACTTATCAAATGCAAGCCAACAAAGTTAGCATTTTCAAGCCATCTTTTTCATCCATCAAACAGGCACGGTAGACAGAATTAGGTATATGAATAATTATATATTGTTTATCAACTTGATGTGTACATAGGTAGACATGTAATTATAGTACCGTTCCGTGGAGCAGGCCTATTATATAATGAACGATGATGACCCTTATATCCAGCAGCTAGTTTAATTGCAGAAAACAAGTCATTTCTTCTTAAGAATAAATTAGCTAAAAGAAATATGTTACATGCGGCTTACAGACACGATAGCTGTTGTGTATCAAAAGAAGCAAAGCGTAAAACTCTATTACACATTTTTTATTGCGATGATACACTTGAATGTGAACGTCAGTCTGGAAAAGAAAATATACAGCTAATCATATTAAATGAACAGACAGATGGACGAAGACCTGACATGCTATTATTATGTCAACGTGTTGACTTCTAATAAAAACTGCCGAATCTCCCATTTCCACAACGCAAACCATTTATTATACTACTACAATCCTCAAACCATGCAACAGATTCAGCAACAGAAGTTGGAAGTAGTTTTCATCTTGAGATAACAAAAAAATGTTGATCGTGTGGGTCTGCTTCAGCTTTCAAAGACAGATCTGCTCATTGAGACGTGTAATTTCTGGATTTTTTTTCGTCTTCTTCAAGGAATCTCGTGCGTGTTGTGTTGTTGTGAGGCAAGAAATAAAATGCTCACGCGTGTTTTTAAAAATCGTTGACTATCATTATTATCACGAAAATGTGGGTAAATGGTCCAACTTTTAAAGAGAATGATTTGACACGGAATATGTACGATTAAAAAAATGTGATGTAGCCAGTGGCACAGATTTAGGGTTTTTTTTTCAGAAATACAAAAACAAAACGCAAGAGAAACGAGATTGAAAGCCTGTTGCCGTTTTCAAAGGAGAAGATAGTGACAAGATGTAAAAGGTTATCACAAGCTCATGTAGCCGTGTGGAAATGTCGAGATGAAGTAAAACGAGCCAACGAGAAACCCCAAACAGCCAAGATTATGACGTTTTTTATGTATAAAACCCAATATTTTTTATAGGGTGGGATGAGTATATTTCGTACTTGCGAATTTCCTTGATCATGGCAGTAAACTGTATAGAATTTTAGCACTAAGCCTGAGCGCGGCCGTCATCATCCAAATGCATGGAATCGTAGTGGCATACCAAACTGGTATTACGAAGATTACATCATGACAGTTCATGCCTCTAAGCACTCCCTTTGATCATTCATGAAAAACAGAATGACAACATTGTGTCACTTGTTGGTTCACAGAAATTTTTTTTCGTAAATCAAGGAATTTTCGTAGCTTTCACCTCTTTCGTTTCACCTTTATCTTATTTCATGCCTTAACGATTTGTATTCCAAGCGCTGAACATTCTCAGCACAATTCTTTCCAACAAAGCATTTTTTCGCAGTAAGTCCATTTACTGCTGACAGATACTCCATGAAAAATCCTTTTGGTGCTCTTTTCTTTCCCATCACATACATATCTCATTGCCCTGCTATTTTTGTTGCAGAATGGGGAAAAAAGAAAGGTCAGCAAATAGAGTATCTCATGCTATTCGTTTTTTGCCTGTCCATGATCAAAATTAATATTTCGGATGCGTTGAAAAATAACGTGGATATTATTCTTATGTTCATCTTGCAAAACGGTACTACACATTTTTCCCCTCTTAAAGTATTGATCCATCGCAGACCATCTATTGATCCCGTTTAGATTACCCAGTTTATATGACTAGAGTCCTTAGCAGAACAAAAAAAAACTTTTGCTTTAATGGTGTAACCTCGTCCACTCAAACATCCACAATCTTCGCTGCGAAAATGCTTATGTGCGAGCTCCAACTCGTATATTTTGTGTAGCTCACTTGCACATAGTTTTCCAAGCCCGACAGAGGGGACTTATCAGCTACACAACGTTCGAAGCAGTTTTCCCTTTGCAACCTGTCCATACTCAGCTGCTGTAAGGGAGAGCATATCTCTCACACACACAGTCTTACATACTTCCCCTAACCCTCCACGCTACTCCATATCTTCCTCCAGCAGTGTGCAGGCTTATGAATGACTCACGCTTTTTTTTCTCGGCTCTCTTCGGAAAACTCTTTTTTATTGTCTTTCCATTTCTCTTCTCCCCTTTTTTTCTTGCTTTCTTTTTTTCCTGTCAGTAGTCTCCCCAGCCATTCATTTTCAGTGTATATGAAGATGGGCAAGAAAATGATGAGGAATCAGTACAGCAGCTGCAGTGTGTCGACTATCTTCCTTTTTATACCATTTCTGTCAAAAAAAAACAAGTGATGTGTCATCCAAATGACATTAGCGTTGGGAGGACTATCGTGAATCATGGAGTCATCTAAAGGACCAACTTGACGAGGAAGTGACATCGTCAAGAGAAAATTTGCAATTTGATTGTAACTTTTATGGTGAAAGGCTATACGGGCCATTAGCCAGGATATCCTTTTACTGAGCCATCATTACCATGGCCGGAAAACGGCTTCTACTTGCTAGTTAGTGAAGTAGTGTTCGGAACTGTTCTTCAGCTAAACGAGAAAGCAAGTCGCTATTGATATGACAGGCATTGTGGGATATAGACAAAAAGTGAGAGTATAGCAGAAAGGACAAGCTTGTAGGTGGCAAGTGAAGAAGTATAAAAGTGGATAAACTGGATATTTTAATCAAAGGAAAAGGTGGCTTCGAAGGTGAATCCGTACAATATTGAGAGCGCAAAACGGGCTTCAGTCTTCCCCTCCACTGGGATGATTGACCGGGCTTCGGCGGAAATCTCAAAGTGTATCATGCGGCTGAAAAGGAAAGATGCGAAGAAGCCTCCCGAAGTACCTCCAAAGCCAAATACCGGCGCGGGGAGTAACAACTCCAACTCCATTCATCATCAGAACAATACCCAGCAAACAGGAGCGAGTGGGGGAGGGAGCGGGAGTGGTAGTGGTGTCGACTCAAACTCTATTTTGATGCGTCATGGAGGTGTAGCTGTACTTCCTCATCACATAGCCACATTGTCTGGAGGCGGTGGAGGAGGATTTATGATTGCCAATAGTGGGACAGTGGGTTCAATGACTAATACACCTACTACTCCAAGAAGAATAACAACTCTAACGAGAAAAACACCAAAGCATAACAAACGCTTTCGGATAGTTTCCAGTTCAAGCCAACTTTGTATGGATGAAGACTTTCTAAAGTACTTTTTTGGAAATTACTTTGTTGGTTCGGAAAAGCTTGTGCTACCCTCAGTATGTCGGAAATGGAGGGACGCGTCGTACGGAATGGGGAGAAACTTTTGGGGAGACCTAATCCCCGTTCTGAAATGCAAAGAGTTGCGGGGCATCAGAGCCGATTTAAATGCTGGAATAAGAAGGAGATTTTATGGAGGTCTTATCAAACGAGGGTAAGTAGTAATCTAGACAAAGCCTACGGAGCATAGAGAAAGCAGAGAAGGACGTCACACACGTAAATACCTGTAAAAACATTTGTCTTTTGGGTTTGTTATTTTATCTACCCTCTGGGGAATTTGGTAGGAAAGCTGGCCTTTGTTCAGCAATCAAACTGCCCTATTATTTATCCACCTGGTTCTCTCAAGAAGATTTAGAAGACTTTTTCTTTCCCATAATGGAAGAAAAGAACGCTTCTCAAAACCCACACACAGAAAAGTTATTAACAAAAGTAGGCTTTTGAAGAGAATATGTTTTTTTATAAAACATGGATGGGATTATGTATATGATATCTATAGTTTTTTAAGGCTGGCCTTCGAGCGAATACATAATTCTTGACGAAACACATCTCAAATGTGTTTTCTGTACAATGCTCTCTTTCGTATAAAATAGGTAGCCCAACAGAATCCTTTTATTAACAAATGGGTTGATAGATGTGGCAAATAGGTTAAAAGGGGAGTCCTTGGAAAAACTAATTTCCTCGTTGAAAACAAAAGACGTTCGATGTATTCTTTCCTTATTGCACTGCCAAGTCTTCAAATGGTGTTCGTTTGCGTTTCGCAGGTTTTCTAGTCTCAAGTTGCATTCTGCAACAGACGATGACGCGGAAGATGTAATGATTCATTATCCACAAGGCACAGCCCTTGTTGAAACCCTGAAGATTTCATCGTCAAGCCTTACGGACAAAGCGTTGTTCAACCTTTTGGACCATTTGCAGTCTCTACAAGACCTTGAACTTATGTCGTGTAATGAGATAACCGAAGATGGGCTTAATGCAGCGCTCCCTAAGAAGCTTCGCCGTCTTGTTATATCCGACTGCATCCATGTCGCGGACGTGAGCGTTTCCTACATCGGTCGTAACCTCATTTGTTTGAACTCATTTGAAATCCAGGTAGGTACTTTTAGAGTATACACACACGATTAAGAAACTGGACATTACCAGATACAGGCTGAGTGTATACTTTTTCTAACCAATGAATACGAGATGGGTAGTCAATAGAAACAAACATTTATATGTATACTTCAATTGGGTAGTCTATCTGCCTCCACCTGGCACTACCAATAACTCAATTTTCACTGCAAACTTTAAAATCATAGATAAACTAATAAATTATATGAAGCTTTGGAGAAGCTAGTAACGTCATCTATTTAGTCTCTAATGCCCATGCACAATGAAAAAAACAGATGAAATTTTACCACCGAGTGAATAACTAAGGATTCGTTCGTTCGCAATCCTGAAAAAAGTCTGGGCGATAAAAAATAAAACCCAGGGATCACATCTCGAAATAAACCTTTCCTTGTGTATTAGTTCTCTATCCTCCCACGTAAATAGAAAGTAAATGGCAACTGAAAGTTTTTCTTGCCAAACCACCGTTTTCTCTTTCTACAGTTCATAGGGAGTTGAATAGTCGTTGTAATGATAATGGGGCAATTGGACAGTCTCCTTTTCGAAGAAAGTAGCTTACACAAACTGGTAACGAACCGAAGCTATCAAACTTTCTTCTTTTTTTTTGTAATCCTATTTATGTGAGGAAAATACTCTGCAGGTGGCCTAAGTCACTTTTACTTTTTTCTCTAGAACTTGTCGTAAATTTAACAAGTAACAGATGGGATTGCTGCGTATGTCACTATTCTGTGCCCACAAACTTTCTCCTCGGCAAATACAACAGCAACAGTCTTTTTGTTCCTTGTCATCACATTCTTCTGTGTTATTTTAACAGTCGTTCGAAGCGAGAACAGGACGTCTGTGGCGTGGTTAAAAACGGTCTTTATACTGTTAATAAAATTTCGTCTTTTATTATGACAGTCAGGTTGACTCCCAGTCATGCCCGGACAGAACAACTAATGATGCAAAAAGTTGTTCCAAATAATATGCCACCAATTTATACGCACATAAAATTAGAATCCAACTGGTAACTCAACGCAGAAATATGAGCAGTCATTTTTCAAGTCCTCCACCTGCCTTATTTATTCCCCGGATTGGATTATACAAGCCACGTGCTGAGTACCTAAGCAAGAATCTATCTACTCGAGGATGCTTGAGCGAAACTTGATGAGAAATCTACGTGAAAGAAAGCGGAACCTCTTCTCCTGAAAAATGAGAAAGTTGTTAGACCAAGACCACTCCCCGGATCAAGTATCTATTTACTCGTTGTAGATAAAAAAAATAATGATATATTTTTTCTCTCGTATGATTTTGTGAGTGACACTTGACTAGCTGTTAACACTACATGGTGGAAATGTACCTGCAATTGTTTGTATGCGACGATGCCTCACAAATACTATCTTGTTGTAAAATGAGACAAAGAAGGCTCGCGTTACCCACAGCTCAATTTTTCATTTCAAAAGGCGAAACTATATCTAGGCAACAGAGTTTTTTACGAACATATAATATTGCCTCGTCGTGTTATAAGAAGTTATGGTAACAGGAGATTCAGAGGAAAAACATCTTTCACTGGTACTACGTAACCTACGTAACACTCTAGATGGTTTGTCTGCCGATGTACTTTTCAAGTGTAGCTTTTTTTGCACTTTTCCCTTGGTGACTTTACAAGAGAAAGTCATGTTTTTCGTAGGGGAACATTAGGTCTTAGGTTTCCCTAGTTTGTCTACAAGTATGAGGATGAAAGTGCTTCATTTTAATATCTTCTGCATTGAAATAACTACGAAAAAACTTTTTGCTAACTAATTCTGTTATACGAAATAAGATGGAGTATTTTCAGAGATAGTTTGTTTTTTTACTTTTCCCTAGAACAAAATAGAAACTTTATTACTGTCGCATTTGAGGAGAAAAAGATTATGATTGCTTCTCAATATTACATTCCGATGTAATCCTTGAATGCTTCACATACGAGTGGGTGAATGCGAACCGGAACATACGAGCATAATGATTTTCTCTTTAGTTTACGAGTATATATCGACGAGTTGCGGCATCCCTCCTGCCTAACTTGATAGTTTTTTGTAGACAAAGTGTAGTTATTACTCTATAAACTTTTTATGGCCTTTTTCTTCGGGGCCAGTCAGGGAAAAATAGGTGGTGTGCCTAGAAAGAGAGATTGACAGGGTGTAATTTTCTGAGAAACATGTCGATCCGAAGTTAAATGAGAATGTTGTTGACACGAATGCATCTGTTAATTTGACATGGTGAACGTAATTCTTTTTGCTTTTAATGATGTGTTGCGCAACAAAATGATTTTGTCAGTTTATCAGAAAGAATCAAGTATCTCATTTATGGCCTGGCTCGTTTGTGTGTAACCGTAATCTTTCTTCTTTTGGGGGGCAAACTGCTTCCGTGAAGTCACGTTTCCTTACTTCTTACTATCTTACCAGCTATTTTTATTACTGTGCTACACATTCTTTGGGGATTCCAAACAGATTCAAATTTTTGGGAAGGTGCAAAAGTATATACCTGAACGTATAAAACCGGGCCAAAAAGGATTACCATTTCTACCTTCCTGAAAGAAGATTCATTAAAATGAAACGCATGTCGTCACTTGAATGGCTTACTATAGAACTGCCTTTGGCAAAAAAAAAGTGTATTAATACCATATTTTGGTTTGAAAGGTAGTGTGTACTCAGCTCACGTTCCGGATAATGATGATAACCCTACTCGCTTGAATGAGAATCCTTGTAAAAGATTAAATTCTATCAGAGAGGGAGTCAGGATGCTTTCAACTTTGATATCTTCACTGCAACACACGATGAATTTGCTACAATATTTGCTTTGAAATATATAGCATTTCGCCTTAAAATCGAAAGAAAATAGTCTCCATCTGGCGTAATTAACTTTTATTTACCTGTCATTTTCACAAGAATAAGTAAAAACCATATGTGATCTATGTGATCCCAAATGATACTTGAACAAAGAGAGAAAACAGGCAAGACTGAGTGAAAGTAGTCGGCTTGTCCATAGTGGAAACCTGCTCTTTGCTACTTGTTTTACCTTGGGATTTGCCTACGCTCCGAAAGAAAAATCCGTGGGCGAGTTGCAAACAACATGATATTTGGTTGCTGCTATCACAGAAGATAATTATGTCGGATTCTTTGGAGTTATTGATATTCATGTACAATGGTTGGGTATGTTTTAGTTCAGAAATGAACAACCTTATTACTTCGAAAGAAAAACCCGGCTAGGGTCTAATAAATTTGGAGTGGTATTTGATGAGCTAAAATAGCATTTTCCCTCTTTGTATCTACCAGTATACAACCTTTGTAATTAAGCCGGCTTCTGTGAAATGCTAATTGGTATTTAATTTTCCACTTGGAACGAAGTGTTGTTTATTATGTTTCTCGGGAAAATGTATCGCTTTCACGTGTTATTTCAATTGTTAATGAGCTTCCCGGCTCTTTTAAGCAAGGAATGAAAAGCGTTCGAAAGCTTTTAACAAGGGAAAAGGATTCGGATTAAAACAAGGAAACGTACATGTACAACCTGACGGGGAAACAAGACTTTTGCATTTTTATTTTTACTTAACAAGTTCTCGCCCAGCTCCGTCATGTGTTCACTTTTAGAAAATCTCGTTTGATTGCCTATCTCCAATGTAAATGAGGGAAAAGGGAAAAAGTTTTGTGACATTTTCTATGGGGAAAATTTTGATACACTTTTAGTAACATAGCTCGAGGAAAGTGGTAGTGGAAGGAAAAGGTTGTCTGCTACGTTTTGCGTCCTCACGGAAATGTCAACTTTTTTTGCAACTAAAAAGCACGCCAATTCGGCTGATGTTCTCCGCAATCCTATTCGTATAATGACACAGTCTGCTGATGGGCTTTCTATGTAATTAGATTACCTTTTGGCTCAACGCTTTCACTGTCATGACATGATGCCATAAGCTTTCCCCATCATCATGATAATATCGCGCCGTGCTTTTTGTTTGCAAAAACCTCGTCTCTCATAACAATTGAACAAATATTAGCGAATTCTTCTGAACAAACGACATGGTTTTTTGCATAAAACTTTCCTCCTTTTCTTTGCTTACGCGAATAACTTTCACTTCCTCTTTCAGGCGTACCATGTGACAGATTCGGCGATTGCAGCATTCAGCCCAAAAAACAACTCTGCATTGTCTACCCTCAAGCTCACGTCTTGCTGGGAGTTGACCAACCAAACCGTCCTCCATATCGGTGAGAAAGACACAAAAAGCAACCATTGCTCAGTTTACACCTGCACATTATAACAAAAGATAACAAAGTTGTTTGGCTTTTGTTTTTTTATGTCTAGTTTCTGGGCTACCGCAACTACGAAACCTGAGCCTCTCTGGTTGTTCAAAGATAACCGACGAAGGCGTAGAAGTACTCGCTGAAAATCTTCACCTTTTTGAAGATTTTGGATTTGAGCTGGTGTCCCCGCATTACAGATGCATCCCTCGAGTGTATTGCATGTGATCTCAACTGTCTAGAAACTCTAATTTTGGATAGGTGAGTGGAATCGATTAGGGAAAACTTGCTCAAGATTTATTACATGAAAGGATCGATACGAAAGCCAGCTACCACAAAAGATGCCGTGAACTGATGATATCAGTTTCTACGATAATGAGCTTCCCTCCTGTGAACTCATTACGAAAACCAAAAACATTATGTATCAAGCCGAGCATGAAGAAACTTACACATTTCTTAATGTGTATCGCATGTACTCCCCGTGTTGCAATTTGCTTAGAAATTTATCTTCTACGACAAGCTGATAGTTGGCTGATTATAAATTGAAGGAAAATTATGAGTCTGAGCACGGCGTAGGCATCTGAAATGGATACGGCTTCCCATCTTTCAACATTATCTTGGAGAAAACACTAGAAAGTTTGTAGTCAAAACTAGTATAAATTACATTACAACCTACAACAGTCTATTAATATCATTTTGTTGAGGCAACTTCTTCCCAGGTAACAAGCACGTTCGTTTCGTGTAATAAACGCGTGCTGCGTTTTCCTAACAGCGTCTTCAAAAGAGTCGTTTCTCTTGAAATACCTGCTTTCACTCAAACAACACGTCTTAGTTGAAGACAAAATAGGAAGCATTCTCTCAGCCCAGAGAAGCACAAAAACTAATCCAATTTTATTTCAATACTTTCTTTTTCCTTTGAAGCATTATACAATATTCGGGTCTCAAAGGAGAAAATTGTGTTTTATTGCCGACGAATTAAATAAAGTGAAACAAATGGTGTGGGAAAACAGTATAAATATATCTTTATGTAAAAAGAATACAAATCGGCATAAAAAAGGAAACGATTTTATAAACTTCCTTCAGGTGTCCCAAATGGCTGTATAATTTACTCAGTTTTTTTTTTCAACATCATTTCACCTATAGACACACAACCTGCAGGTGAAATCTCTGCTCCAGATAGATTTCTTACCCTTTTAAATCTCCACAAATCCCGATAGAGCCATTTACACAAAAAAAAATTTACTTGGTTTCCTTCCAAGCCACCGGGTGCTCAAAACGGAGTTCTCCTTTCACTCCGCATATTTCTTGTGTATTCCATTTTGATGGTATCGCGAACCTATCAAATGCGTTAAGGAAAATAAGTTGCGTAGTCGTCGAATGACATGAAATGCCTTGCTATTTTTCGCATGAGTTTCTCTGAAAAGGAAGCCGCTGCCGGAAAATCTAATTTCCTTGATCACACTTTCCCTACCATGAAGTCATTCGCTTTTCTCTGTTTTTTATAGATGCTCGTTGGTAACAGACCTTGGAATCGGTTACTTGGCCACCATGTCCAGCTTGAGGGTGTTATCACTCAGATGGTGTAGCATACGTGACGCTTCAGTCCACCACATTATATCGATGAAACGTCTCCAATATCTTTCTCTTGCGGGTGAGTACCACCATAAAGTTTAAATCGAATGCAGCCCGGCTACTCAGTCACCCGAATGGACGAAACGGAGCCAGCACTCTTTTTATACGTACGTCTGTGTTTTGTGGCCCATGTCTTGCTCCACCCGACACAGACGTTTCTGTTGTTCACTAGACTGTTCATATAATATTAAGTTTGATATTAATTTCTTTCTATTTTTTCAGGATGTACCAGCATCGCTCCGTCAACACTATGCTCGCTCTCCACTCTTCGCAATCTCAAAGAGCTGGAACTCACAAATTGTGGAGTAACTCCGCAAGTTCTTCACTTTCTCCATAATACTCTAAACTGTGTGATCATAGAATAAAAAAGAACAGACAATGCTGTGTTTTCTCTCTTTTTTACTTTTCCTGTTTTCTCTCTAACTATCCTACAAAAATTCTCTTCTTGTGCCTCCAAGCTCGCTTTTGAATTAAGTAAAATATACAATTGGACAGTGCAAACCGCAGTTTTGAATACCACGGGAGTAATTTTCTTTCTAATATTAGGTGATGATACTCACAGTCAGCAAAATGATGGATTACAGTAGCCACAAAAAGATATTGGTTACGGCTTTGCAAGCATCAGTCTTATCTTGCTTTTTGTGACATTTTGTCCAGAATATTTTCTGAGATAACGAGTAGAAAAATATTACCTGCCGTTTCCGAAATTTTCTTTGAAACCCCTATATTACCAAGACTAATGAACAAAAAGTCTATTTCTATTGAACTCTGTGGTTGAAAAGAAACTCATCATTCAAGTCCAATGGATGTGGCTTATTTTCATGTCTTGTATTGGGTCAAACCTTTTCCAATTTTCCGAGGTCTATTTTATATTTTTGCAACACAGATTCAGTTTTTTTTTCGATAATGATAACGATGTATAAATATAATGCATAACCGTTAGTAAAAAAAGTCAAAAGATACGCTTACCACTTGATGAGCTGTAATGTAAAAGATTTCCTTTGTGTTTACGAAAGCAGAAAACAAGTTGTATAACCTATCAAACATTGTTCACTGAACATTATATCCGTCGCTATAATAGTTACGTAGAAGATGCCATGTAAATGTAAACGTCATTACTTGATTGAATTTCGATGAAAGAAAACTAGAGTGTTACCCATACTGTGTGGAACTAAAAATAGAAGTTAATTATTGAGTAGGTACTTGAAAATTGTAATAGAATAAGCCCGTGTCTAGTCACATAACATAGTACACATGTTTCTAAAGGCCCGTACTAAACAAACACACAAGCGACAAGCAACTAGTCATGTAGTGAGATGAAATATCTACAGCGTTATACCAAAGACATGTAATATTTGTATAAAGTCATTTCATAATCGAGTTAGTCGTCACTTAAGGTAACGGCACAACAATGAACCGTAGAATATTAAAGACAGAATACCGTAAGTTCCAAAAGGTTTGTGTATTTTTCATTTGGGCAAAGATCTGAAAGTGCAAGATGGATGTTGACAAGTATTTATAATTTCTTTGTAACTTTTGAAAGATGTAAGTGTATCAGAGAGTGTGATAAAGTATGATCGACATCAAGCAGATTTCCTGTAAACTAACTATTGAAAAAATATAATTGATTTGATACATTTTATCCAAAATCTTTTTAAACGTTGTATTTACAAGTGACAAGTTTGTAAATGTAAAAGTGAACAAAACTGGAAAGATTTGAACAAAAACATTATCATTATCGCACATATTCTATATTTTCTGACTGAAAGAATTTATCAGATAACATGAGATCATACCTGTGTACTATATGTAATAACTATACCAAACATAGAAAATATTTATAAAGAAAATGGTAAAACTATTTGCAGTGTTTGCATTATAACTCGTTCGACATTGAGTTTCATTTTAATGCAACAAGAGAAAATGTACTAAATAACCACAAAGAAAGTAACATTGTATTACTCATGGTATATTGCAAATAAAAAGTATTTTGTGTGGAAGTTCATCGTGAACATGATACGAGTAGAATTTCTCCTGCCACTCTTGGGCTGGGAACACTGGAATCTTCCTCCTTTTATAGTGCCATCTTCGATTAGAGTTTTGAATTCATGTTGGTTATCGATGTCAACACATGCTGCTAAAAACATGATGAAAATTTATAGGCTAGTTTTTATCATAAAATATTATTAATTCATGCATAATTCAAGAGAAATCTATAACATTCGCCTGGTTCCAATCTTGCCATTATTTCAGCCGCTCTTGTTTTACATATTGCCTAGAGCGCTCGTCCCGCTGGTCTACCGGAAACCGATGCATGCTGTCATACGGACACTTTTGCAATCCATCTTCATCACATTTACTCCCTGTTGTGGCATTCTGAAGAAAAAACATGTCACTTCATTCAAATTATTTCCTTCATTAGCATCCAAAAGAAATACAATAGCTTGAGTGCATACATTTTCACACTTTGGCAAATGGCGAAACAATTTGTGCGCCTTCATCACGTGGCCGGAATGAGCAGGGCATGAGGACTCATCACAAATGAAGCCTATCACGTCGTTAGCTGGTCGGAATTTGTTCCTCACTGCGGACAAAGGTCGAGATGGATTTTGAGACATTTTCTACACGCTCTGGATCAAAAAAAACTCTCAAGTACTGATTAAAATGGATGAGCATTTGAGTATCACGTCATTAAAATCTCGTTAACACAAAAAAAGTACAAGGAAACATGACAGCTTCATGCACATATCTTCAAATTCATTTGTAAGAAAATTCAGTTACGAAACTTTTTTTTTCGGTATACGTTATGGATGCGTGCGCTCGCGTTCAAAATATATATTTTTATCTTTTTGTATCTATTTTTCATAATAAAAATGCACGTTTTTTCGGCAGAATCTGCAATACGCTTCTTTTTTACGTGTCTTACATCTGCATCTTGTGTTTTTTTTCATATCTGCAAATCTTATGCAAGTTTTCCTTTTCATACTACAACACGACTCGCAACCACAGATAATGCACAAAAAGAAACTATATCATAATTGTCTTGACGGAGAGCGTAAAAACTTCAGAGCTATCATAAAATCAATAGTAAGAAGCTGCAAACAAAGAAGAAAAAATTCATGTATGTCAGAAACAGGCCACACAAACAAATCTCTCATTGGACTATACGTACGTATACATGCATACACGACATGAACCCCAGTAACAGTTCAACAAAGCATCGTATTTAAAATAACATTTCAGAGCTTATTAAGTAGCGAAAGCTGCTTTATAAGATCGTAAGTGCTGTCTGTCTGTCTGTCCGTCCGTCCGTCTGTTATCGCGAAATCTCAGAAACGCTCGGACGTACAGACTTGAAGAAGAAGAAGAAGAAGTGTGTCATGTTGCACAATCGTAGTACTGCTCAAGGCTTTCGCTACTTTGCAAGTGTGTACTACCGCGCTGGTTTTTAACTGATAATACTGATGACTGACTTATTCCATAACGAATTCCGGATGACCGTTTGTATAACCTCCAGAATAAAGGTGATAACAAGTATGTATTGCGTTAAGCAGAAACATCTCATCAATTAGAAAATTATACGCGGTACGTAGCTTTTTTTTTATTGTGACATGTTCAACGATACGCCTAGGTGTTAAAGCATTTGACTGTGAAATATTTCTCAGTCAAATGTTAAAGCATAAACATCTAGCAACTAATACCTAAATCGTTGCAATTCCTATTTCCATCATTTGATAATACCTAAATCAAAAACTCGACGTTCCTTAAAATAAAATAAAATATTGCTAGCCTTATTGCTAGCTATACAAATGATACGACGTTTTCCGAGACTTCTAGAATAAATCTCTTTTTACCAGCCGGTGGCCGGTGTGACAGACTTTCAGGGCCAACTAATTTCGAAATAGTTCTTCTCCCGTTTCCGCTGAGCCGTTTACGCACACACAACAAAGCACAGAAGACAGAGGTAGACGCGTATACCTAGAACAGATGTCTACGTACACGGGATTGAACAGATGTAAATCGAGAGTCGTTTCATGTCTTTGAGCAGCTCAACTTTGGTTGGGCTACCTTCGTCTGCCTTCTTGTTCTATCGTTATCTCTGGCTTGACTACCTCAGTACAACAGTTTAAAGGTTTCGTTTTCAAAAAAAGAAAAAAAAAGAATAGTAAAAACAGCGTTGTTGTCTTTATTTCACTCTCAATCATTTAGTGTGCATTGTAGTTGGTGGTTTTGTGTGTGTTAACTGAGCTCATGCTTTTAAAAACAAAACTATCTAAATGCACTTGCAGGATATGCATCAAACTTTCTCATTTTTTTTGCAGAGGAGTCTTTCGTAGTGAGATTTAATTGGTGATTAAAAAGTATACACGTTTTTTTAGGGGTGGTGAGACAATGGGTTTAAGTGAACGGGGTAATAGGTCAATGTTACTTTGAGGACAGTTACGAAATTATCAAGAAGAAGAAGAATTATTGAAGTTGTCTTGCTGGGGAGAGACAAAGCCAGCGGATTTGAGCTATTGACGGAGCTTTGAGTTTTAACTTGGTCGGGGTAAGTTTCTTCTTTTTTTTTTTTTTTTTTTGCTATATATGACAATAAATTTTAATTACATTTGATACGATTTAAAAAATGTGTGGTGTTTGCGTAGTTTGTGAGGCTTGGTTTGGAAGATGTCGTCACCAGGAGCAGGAAAGAGGAGGATGTACGCAGACGTGATTAAACTGATGGAGTCGAAGGATCATCAGGTGACGATGCTGGAGGGGCTGAATGAGTTTTGTGTGAAAGTGTTTGGACCAGTCGGAACTGCCTATGAGGGTGGCGTTTGGAAAGTTCGTGTGCATTTGCCAGGTATGTTTAATATGTGGTTGGAATGTAAAACCAGCTGAACAAGATTGGAGTAGTTTTTTATGAATGACTTTCTTGTGTATAGACAACTATCCATTCAAAAGCCCTAGCATTGGATTTATGAACAAAATTTACCATCCAAATATCGGTAAGCATTTTCTTAAGTGGATATGTAGATAAGAACAACGGTAAATCAAATTATTATGAAAAGTCTTTTTGTCTTGTTACAGATGAAGTCTCTGGAACTGTTTGCCTGGACGTTATTAATCAGGCTTGGACAGCTTTGTACGATTTGTCCAATATTTTCGACTCTTTTTTGCCTCAGCTCCTCACCTACCCCAACGCAACGGATCCCCTCAATCAAAATGCTGCTGCCTTGCACCTTCACAAGCCGGAAGAGTATAAAAAGAAAGTTGCCGAGTATGTGAAAAAGTACGCCACTGAAGATCATGTTCGGGACATTGGGAAAGAGAAAAAGTCGTCTACTGACGACGACAGTAGTAGTAGACCGGAAGCAGAAGACGAAAGTATTTTGTCAGACTCAGAAAGCTCCATGTCAGAACTGAGTGACGTAGAGCAAGGGTTTTACTAGCGAATCTCAACACCATTGTAAAACAATTAAACTTATAAATAGCGTTTGAACTTAAAACACACACATACAGGTCAAACTTCGTGAAGTATTTTTGTAAAAAATTACTAAGCGAAACTAATTTGTTTTCCTCTTTCCTACCTACCGGTCAAGTATCAACTAAGAATAAGTTTTTTTGTGATTTTCATCTTTGATGGCGTTAGTATCAAAGAGTTATTCTTCCTTAGAATACTACCATCGTGTAAAGGTGCGTTTTCTGTTTACTAGTCGCAAAAAGGTACTAAATGTTTAACTTAAGTAAATAGCGAGACCAAATTCTCTTTTAGGATTACGAGTTGTCTTTGTAATAGTTGTATGTAATAATATTTCCCAACGCTCGTCCTCAGTTTTTGCGCAGAATCGACATACTCTCGGAAAAAACTTAATTTTTACGCAGTTATTTTGTAAATAATTTATTTGATAGGTTAGGGCGTACTTCCTGTTTTCCATATATTTTAAATGGAGATAGTATATGATATTGGTGTGGGGTTTGTGATTGTAAGCAAGTTTGGATTCTGGAATCATTAATGGTTACTTGGGTTAGATGGCGCGTTAGATTATGATGTGTGTAATTGTTGGATTTGAAATGAATTTTGTCCTGCGAGTGTAAATGGAAATGATTCAGTATCTCAATGATCACAACGCGTAGGATAAATTTGTCCCTATCATCGTCGCCGCAACAGTTTGATGAATTTGTAACGATCTTCAACAGTGATTTATTCAATTTAATTTTTAAGTACTCCAAATCCTTGTAAAATAAAATGAGATATAAATCGGGCGAAAGATTTCGAGTTACAATTGTCCAACTCCTAAATTACCATCTATGTTCATTACTCACTGTTATTCAGCTCTTTTTCATGGCCTATCCTAAATTTGTTGCAATAAGATATGGAAGAAAAGAAGTATGAGCACTGGGGAGAGCCAGCATTCAATAATTATGCTCTAGATTCTAATCAATCATCCTGCAAAGTTAAGGAAGAATCTGTAGGTGCAAGTTCACTGCAGAGGTTTTTGAACGTATGCACAAAAAATTATTAGCGTCACAGCCTTAAAGTATGAAATCATAACCATCATCATCGATCCCTATAACATAGATCTTGCCCTTTATTCCTTTACATCGGTATTTGGACCCTGACAGCAAAGCCACTCTACGCCTCGTATGCACCACCTTTAAAACCATAATGGACTTTTACGACACAGACAGTTCCACGCAACAAGCCAGATGGGGTAGACCTACAGATAACTGTGCGTTGTGGCTGGTCGGCCTTAGGGAGCCTACCTCCAACGGAAGGGTTCACGAGCTCTGTAAAACACACGTTTTCATCCTTTTAATTTTCCATATTGAAATTTGAAATCTATAATAAACACTCAATTGTATGCCCATAGCGGAAAATCCACATTTTTGACTTGAACGTCCAAGACGTGAAAAGGATCTTGAGTATGCTGAGCCCAAATGACTTACAGTCTTGCAGCGACTCGTGCACAATGTTTTTTCATATTGTTCAAGAGCTTGGAAACTGCCCTTTCAAGGAATATCGCGAGAATTATAATATGCAACTGAATTTAATGGATCTTCCATTCCAAGTCCATGAAAAAATATTACGCTTATGCAGTTCTGTAGAGCGGCAGAGACTCCGTCTTGTTTCGAAGCTGATGCAGTATCAAGTGGACACTTTGGCAGGTGTAAAAATCCACATGAATGATTTGAAATGGGGCTGGGAGAAGAGATATCGAAATCTGCCGTCGCCACCACCAGCCAGCTCCCTGGTTATATCGAACCTAGAAAACGGGAAAAGCTTGAGATACTTTACAAACGATGACAACTGCCATCTTCTCACAAGAGTTACCCTCGATGGAAGATTCCCAGCAAAGGCGTTCATTCATTTGCTGGAGCGCTGTAAAAATCTGAGGTACATTGGATTCACTCACGCTCTCAAGATGGAATCACTCGAGTACGAGATGAAGAAATGTTTTCCGGCTCCTCGGCTTCCTCTGGATTTGCCGTCCTTACGAGCTCTCGATCTGAAACTCCAAGAGACATCCGAATTCCAATCTTTGAGTGTATTCAAAGTTCACTCCTGGACGTGGGTGAATGCTTTCTGAAATGATCAACCCGAGCCTATTTCTTATGCCAAAGTTAACGTCCTTTTCACTTTGCGAGGAAGCCATCGTCACTCACAACTTGATGTACCAAGTTGCAGAGAAAGTGCTCAAGTTCATATTGAACCACAGGTACACTTTAAAGTACATCTCTGTCATACTCAACGGTCACTGCCTCAGAACTTGTGGCTGTCCTCCGTTCTCATTTCAAGTTGACTGGGACTCCGTACATGACTTCCGGCTGGAAAAATTTTCGCACGATTGTGACTGGCGAATCAGTCGGCCCTTCACAACAATTTTGCAAGCGCAGAGACAGCTCAAAGAGATACGGTGCTTTAAACTCTCTGACTGGGAGTTTTACGCTGGAATAATTTCCATGAATAAATGGACGCTGAAAGTTGTTCGAATAGAAAAAAATTTGGCTCCGGAAATAGACCTGAAAGTTTTCTCCGACTGCGTTTCCCTCAAAGAGTTGTGGATTTCGCAGTACAATTCTGATAATTTTTGCCAGCAGAATTGTAACTTTCGGAGCATTCGAGTGGACCAGCGGTTGACCAACTTGGATCTCCTTCCAGTGAGCATAAAATCCCTTCACATTCTCGACCAAACTGTGGAAGCATCTCTAATCAAAGCGATTCCTCAACGGTTGGTGGATTTGGAAGTGCTCGACCTGCAGTTTTTGGGAAGTTGGGACGGTAGATCGTTTGGTTTATCGGTTGACACTATCCGAGAAATCCTTCACTTGAGAAAATTAGAAGCCTTGTTTCTCGAAGAGATCCGGACGATTGATGCCCATCTCTCGGATTCGTTTCAAAACACGCTAGCCCCAATTAATCTCATTCCTGTGAGCTGCTCTCAAATAATCAAGCATTTTGGTTGCGTCGTCTACGGAATTATGATAGCGGACTGCCTCCCTAAATCAGATTACATGCCAGAGTGGCAGCATCGGGTCTCTTCGTATATGGACCATACAGCCATTGAAGTGAACGAAATTTATGTTCCGGGTCCAGAGCATACGGACTAAAACGTACGGTCGGATTAAGGATAATGCCGCGCGACGTCACCACCGTCAAAAATTTTACCCACGTCACCACCGCCGAAGAACAACCAAACCACCTAACCTAACCTAAAAA